>WBNM01023902.1:43658-74752 GCA_013399055.1 Ramphastos sulfuratus
GGGGGGGGGGGCGGGGGAGGGCGGGTAACTCCCAAACCATCACAAGAGCAATTATTTGCATTGCCTCTGACAACTGAGGTTAAGGGGATAATAATGCTTATGAGACCAGAAAAAAAAGCAATTGTCAGCAAAAATCCGCATGTGCTACTTCACTTTTTCTAGTCAAGTCTCTTTGTAATAAAAGCTTATTTGCATCTGACTCATGGAACAATAAATTTCTACTGTAAATAGCATGCAATAGTATTACTGATTCAGTTTACAGGTAGCATTCTCTCTTTTATAATACAGTGCATGTAAAGTTTCTAGAAATTATTTCAGCTTCCTGTTTAATGCATATTCACAGAATCACAGAATGTTAGGGGCTGGAAGGGACCTTGAAAGCACATCCAGTCCAACCCCCTGCCAGAGCAGGATCACCTACAGCAGATCACTCGGGAATGCATTCAGACGTTCTTGCCTTAACTTGTATGTTTTTGTATAAATATACAGATACGTCATTTAATGTAGTTTATCACAAAACTTAGCTTAAAAGCAGCATGTTTAAGCACAGAAGTCCAATTGTATTGATATTAAAAATAATTTTAAGCTGATCAATATATTTGGAATATCTTTATATCACAGCCCTTTCTGTAGAGTAGCTGTCGTAGCTGAAGTAGCTAGAGAGAATTCATTTGGTTGATGTTGTGTATTTGAAACACTTTACATCTGGACAATTTCACACTTTCTCTTGCATAGTCAGTTTTGATGAAATGTGCCCTGGTTACACCTCCTGAATTCGATCTTCCCAGGAGCTCCTGATTCAAGCATTTTGTATGCCTCAATTCATGCAATTTGTGTTTGTTCAAGACTGAGGATATTTGGTGTTCTTAAAAGACCAAGCTGTTGAAATCTTTTCTTCATATTCAAATCTTCTTAAAATAAACACATATTTTAACTTTTCTGGCTTTTACAGAAAGTTTGAAAATATGAATATGAAAAAAAACCCCAGAATTTACAAGCCAAAGACACTGATCTTTGCTAAAAATATATCTTCATTTTCAGGGCTCAAGTCACAATTTTCATAGGCAATGCTTTCCTCAATGTTGCTGTGCAAGTGAGATAATAGCACTTGATTTTTGTGGAAGCAAAGATAATTCTTTATGTTATGTGATGGATAACGCTTTTAAGCATGTTTTTCATGTCAGCAGAATATTTAAAGAAGTATTCAAGCAGATCAAATTATCTACATACCACACAAAATAAAATTCATGTTGCAGGAAAAGTGCTCTGTTTTTAAATCAGAAGTGGTCATAGCAACAGTTTGTGTGACATATTCATAATATTCTCATTCAGTGTTTCTTCATAAAAAGACTTATGCTTTCATTATCAGGAAAAGTACTGTGTGCAGCTCTGGAGCCCCCAGCACAGGAAGGACATGGAAGCGTTGGAGCGGGTCCAGAGGAGGGCCACGAAGATGATCAGAGGGCTGCAGCAGCTCTCCTATGAGGACAGGTTACAAGAGTTGGGGCCCTTCAGCCTGGAGAAGAGAAGGTTTTGAGGAGACCTTATAGTAGCCTTCCAGGATCTGAAGGGGGCCTACAGGAAGGCTGAGGAGGGATTACAAGGTCTTCTAATGACAGGATATGGGGCAATGGGTTTAAACTGGCAAAGGGAAGATTTAGACTGGATGTTAGGAGGAAGTTCTTTCCAGTGAGGGTGGTGAAACACTGGCACAGGTTGGCCAGGGCGGTTGTGGCTGCTCCCTCCCTGGAGGTGTTCAAGGCCAGGGTGGACAAGGCCTTGAGTGACCTGTACTAGTGGGAGGTGTCCCTGCCTTTAGCAGGGGTTTGGAACTAGATGATCTTTGAGGTCCCTTCCAACCTTACCATTTGATGATTCTATGATTCTATAAAAGAAAAAAAAATATATATAACGTGAGGTTAAGTTGTTTGTATTATACAGATTAGTGTGGTGATTTACATCGTAAAACCGAAACTCTAAATATCTTGGCACTTGTATATTGAGAAACCTGTCCCTATACATGAGTACTATGCTCTCTGAGCATTAAAACTTGAGTGAATAATTTGATAAAATGATTAAACAATTTGACATTTGGAATAATATCCAGTTGTCATTGTTGCTTCCAATATATGAGTATTAAAAATAAGCAAATTGCTAGCTTGTTAGATAAATTGATGGAAGTGTTTAACATTTCTTCTAAAAGCTCATTTTACTGCTTTTGAGACTTACTGTGTAGTTAAATGCAGTCTGAATAATTCATGAGGAAACTACCCAAACATTCCAGAGACATTTCCAGTTCCCACTTTGATGCAACCAATACGGATGAAAAAAAACTACCAATACTGTGTTTGAGTTAAAAAGAGTGACTCAAAATTTTCAAAAGACTGTTTGATTTTTTATTGCCTGTTTTTTTTTTTTTAAATCAGAAAAATAACAGATAATTAAAAAGAATTAATTGTTTTATATTCTACATGGGGAAGATAGGCTTTTATCTATCTGTCTGTGCATCTATCTATCTATCTATCTATCTATCTATCTCAAACTGTTACAATTATGTCAGGTAGATTGAAATAAAGAATCAATCTTTTTCCTAAGAAAGTTTTAAGAAGAACAAGATAAACTGTTCTTAGTTTCCAGATATTAAGATGAAAATTTCAAAGCAACTGACATGAGAAACCGCTGTCAGGTTTTAGTATCTTGGGTCCTAATTAAGAAAATTTGACCTAAATTAAATTCTTAACTTAGAAGAAAGCTAGCCAGATTTTCAAAGCCCCTGATATATAGCAAAATCACTGGGAACTGTGGTGACCTCAAGAATAAGGTACCTTAGCCATATCATATCATATCATGTCATGTCATGTCATGTCATGTCATGTCATGTCATGTCATGTCATATCATATCATATCATATCATATCATATCATGTCATGTCATGTCATGTCATGTCATGTCATATCATATCAATCTTGAAACATGAAGCTTGATATGCAAAACTCTTTGAGATATAACATGAAAATTTTATTTTTTCCAACAAATTAATTTGATAAAGTTTGACTTGCTGCCATGTTTTGGTCAGGGATGTGGAGTCCCAGTTTATCACAGAATTACAGAATTAACCAGGTTGGAAAAGATCTTCAAGATCATCAAGTCCAATCTATCATCTAACACCTTCTAACTAACTAAACCATGGTGCTAAGTGCCTCATCCAGTCTCCTTTTAAACACCTCCAGAGACAGTGACTCTACCACCTCCCTGGGCAGCCCATTCCAATGCCAATCACTCTTTCTGTGAAGAACTTCTTCCTAACATCCAGACTAAACCTGCCCTGTACGCTTGAGACTGTGTCTTGTTGTTCTGTGTCTGGCTAAGAGATCGACCCCCACCTGGCTACAACTTCCCTTATCTAACAGGGAATCAGACCTTGCATGTGAATTTTTGGCACTGAGCTAACAGGTGGTATCTGTGGGAGTGACCATGCCATGTGTATGCAACCACCCCATGTATGAGCCCACACGTGTATATAAAGACTGGCAAGAGCTGGATACCTGTGAATGCCTTCAGAGAAAGATCCTATCTGCACACTTCAGTGGCAGGAATAAAGCCAATGGCATCTCTTACCTGAGACCTTTCTGACATCTTACCTAATGCTATCAACAATATCTGAAATACTTTTAGCCAACTCTGACTAGACACCCAAAAGTTCAACATAGCTACTTCCCTGATTCAAGCTTCAACCCTTTCTCACCAAGAAAAAAGGCTGCTTCATTTTTAGTTTCCTCTTTAAAGATTTGTAGAGACAACCACAAAACCTGAAAATTAATGAAGCATCTGCTAAAAAAAAGAATTACAAGTTGCTTTCCCATTTGTACCTGTATATGCAGTTAAAAAAACCCCAGTCAGAATTATTTAAGCCACACTGCTGTGAACATTTATGTTCATATTTATGTCTGTCGCAACAAATGTCTTGTGTTAATTTTATTAATTCTGTGTGAGTGCATATTTGTAGCCTTATGTGCCTTGTGTCAAGAAGATATGAATGAGGAAAATGTGGACAGAAATTTCTTTTTGAGTAAAAACGTAATAGATCTGCCAGTGATAAGTGGTTCTGGAATCTGGAATTATACAGGGATATGGTAAAACATTCTGTAACATAAAACCTGAGTTCTTTCTTCTAAGATTCCTTGCTCAGACACTAAAATAGAAGTAAATCCCTCAACTTTTCATAACAGAATGTATTTCATCTTCTGGTTAAGTCAGTGTCTAGAAATTCTATGATGCTCTAATTAGCAGTCTCACAAATCATTAACATTTTTACTTGCAGTCAAATGGCATTCAGAGGAGTGTGAAATTCTTTTGCCTTTGAAAATATTAAAGAAATCTGTTCCTCTGAAATAGAGAAGTTCACCATAAAAGCCTGTAAACACATCAGTGGGAACTGGAACCAGTTCTCAGAAAGGCACATTGGATATCTACTGTTCAGCGAGTTAATTGAATACTACTCCTTAAAACTATAACTTTTCTGTATACCTCCTTCTTCCATAAACTGTTTGTTTATTTACATTAACATTTTTAGTCATTAAAATTATGTCAATTGTGTATTCTCCAGTTGAAATCACATTCAATTATAAATATAACTTAATTTCCTATGAGCTCATGTCTCTTAGTCAATTGACCTTTAATATCAAACAATGATATTTTTTTATGCTATCTGTGTCTGTATGTAAAGGCCTTTCTCACAAAGAAGTTTGTAAGACAAGATGCCTAATTTGATTTTCAATACTGTATTCTACAAACAGAATCCAGTATTATTGGGAGAAAAGTCATAAATTTTCAATCTTGCTTTCTTTTTTTTATCTACTTTACTGTTTCTAAGGAATGCTCAACGTGAGTTCTTGATTGAAGAAAAGTCTTGATTGAAATTAGACAACAAGTTCAGAAGTTGCCAGAGGGATATACAGACATACACAAAGACTGTGATTACATACACTGTTTTCATAAGAAACAAATGAAAAAAAAAAATACACAAACTGTTCCTTTCAGTATTGTTCAAGGTGATGTGAGAATAACTGGGAATGAGACCATCTATTCTCAAGAGGGTAACTTAGAGGTTTTGCTAGAAGAGGACACATACACAGAAAGATTTTTCAGACTTTTTTAAGAGGAAAACTTTTGGAGGTCAGACCAAGGAAATTATATAGATGACATCAATATCTGAACTACTCCAACTCTTTTCTTCTGACAATCTCAGGAAGCCTGCTTCCACCACTGTATCATAAGCTTTCTGGCTAATCTAACCTGGTGACAATCAAGAGGTTTTAAAGTCAGCTTTGCTCAATGCTGTTTTCTAGAGGCAGGAGAGATGAGTAGTGAGGGAGGCAGCACTTCCTTCTATCAGCATCTAACTTTTTCTATTTTTGCTTCATACTGCAGCCACTCATTAGGTGCCCTCGTTTTGGCAGCTAACCACTACAAATAAAAGCATTGTAAAGGATAATTAAAAACCTATCTAATGATGCTTGAGTTAACCTAGGCATCTGAGATGTCTCCACTAAGTTGGTAGATTCAGTGTAGGACCTATAGACCTATAGAGGATTTCTTTTTTTCCCTTTCTGGAAAAGCAGCTGGAGCCTAAGAATGATACCTTATGACATATGACACATCACTTCTGTTTAAGTAAAAAATTTCCCCCCTCAGGTCATGTGAATGTCTGTCACTGTGCAAGTATAGAAATAAATGTGGATACCTTACACAGAGCAGAAGCCCAGATCTTGACTGATTCAGGTATTTTCTCAGAGCTCTCACTGCACCACTTCTGAATGTTACTTTACACAGAGAGCAGGCTATAATTTTTGATGGTGATAAAATATGTTGTGGACATCCATTATTCCAGGATGAAGGTACTGGAGACTTGTCTTTGAAACATCTTGCCTTTCTCCCTGTAATGTAAGGTTTAATTTGAACTGAGAGCTTAAACTTACTTTTTTCTCCTGCACAAATCTTTACAAGGGTCCTGATTTCCATGCAAGCAGTTAGATTTTGCAAAAGTTTTTTTTTAAGTCTCTTTTTCTATGCATATTATATTTTGCATAAAAAAGTAAAAACTGCAGCAAATATTTGAATTAAACTCTTCTGCTACCCAGCTGATCAACCTCCCTCCTAGAATATCTCAGTAAAGCTTTTTCTTACTTTGTTTTATATAGGAAATGATTGTCCAATTTCAGATATCAATGTCCAGTTGAAAGTCTGGATCAGATCCATCTTTCCAAATAGATATAAATACAGTGAAGACATATGGACAGTGACATTGAGTGCAATCTCAGAAAGTTCACTGAAGACACCAAGCTGTGTGGTGTAGCTGACACACTGGAAGGCTGGAGAGGTGGGCCTGTGACAACCTCATGAGGTTTAACAAGACTGAGTGTAGGGTCCTGCATCTGGACTGGGGCAATATCAGGCACCAATATAGGCTGGGCAGTGACTAGCTTGAGACCAGCCCTGAAGAAAAGGGCTTGGGGATGCTGGTAAACAAAGAGCTCAATATGAGCCTCAAGTGTACACTTGCAGCCCAGAAAGGCAATTGTATCCTGGGCTGCATCAAGACAAGTGTGGCCAGCAGGTCAAGAGGAATGCTTCCTCCCCTCTCCACTGCTCTTGTGACACCCTACCTGAAGCACTCTGTCCCGCTCTGGAACCCCTATTACAAGAAAGGTATGAATATGCTGGAACATGTCCAGAGAAGGGCCACGAGGATCATCAGAATGCTGTGGCAACTTTTCTATGAGGACAGGCTGAGAGAGCTGGGGTTGTTCAGATTGGAGAAGACAAAGTTTCAAGGAGATGTTATTGTGGCCTCCCAGTATCTGAAGGGGGCCTACAAGAAAGCTGGTGAGGCACTTTTTAGGGTATCAGGTAGTGATAGGACTAGGGGGAGTGGATCCAAGCTAGAGGAGGGTAGATTTAGGTTAGAAGTTAGGAAGAAGTTCTTCACCATAAAGGTGGTGAGATGCTGGAACAGATTGCCCTGGAAGGTGGTGGAAGCCCCATCCCTGGATATTTTTAAGGCCAGGCTGGACGTGGCTCTTGCAACCTGATCTAGTGGAAAGTGTTCCTGCCCATGTCAGGGGGGTTGGAATTAGATGATTCTTGAGATCTCTTCCAACCCTGACAATTCTGTGATATACATATCAATGAATTATTCAAGGATATATTTAAGTCAGCAATAAATAAGTGACTGTATGGCAGTGTGAATAATTTTATTCAAAAACTAAATTTTCATATTAGTTTGATGAATTCCCTTTCTCTTTCATTTACTATCTCAATCAGCCATCTAAAGTAGGTGAGATATGCTTTGCTCTTTAGAAACCTTAGGAGGATGGCAGATCTTCCTTTCAAGTATATGAGAACAGGAGTTAATCCTCTAGCTTGTACTGTCAGCAATTTCCTGCACCAGAAGAATTGATTTAAGCAATTAAAATTAGGTAAAATTAAGCATGCAACATGGAACTCATAATTTCTTTTGTAAGGAAACCTTAACATGAGATCATTTTTTGCCTCTTTTAGGTGCTTCAGTTACTGAAGCCTCTAGATTGCATACTCTGTGTATTTAATTTTTAAAGCACATTGGCATTGTTACGGTCACTGTGCAAGTGGAGCAGCTTTTTCTGTTCTGTAGCTCTGTGGTTGTATATAGTGGTGACACAGCTCCTCCACTCTTCGAGGCTGATTGAAAGTACATTGATACAAAAAATATCAAAGTTCAAATTCAGAAAACCAGTCATTTGTGACACTGCAACTGAAACCTCCAGTGATTAAATTATGACACCAAACTGGGGGCATGTGGTGGGTTGGAGGGCAGAAGGGCTCTGCAGCGGGACCTCGAGCACCTGGACAGATGGGCAGAGTCCAAGGGGATGGCTTTCAACAAATCCAAGTGCCGGGTGCTGCACTTTGGCCACAACAACCCCATGCAGAGCTACAGGCTGGGGTCAGAGTGACTGGAGAGCAGCCAAACAGAAAGGGATCTGGGGGTGCTGACTGACACCTGCCTAAACATGAGCCAGCAGTGTGCCCAGGTGGCCAAGAAGGCCAATGGCATCCTGGCCTGCATCAGGAATAGTGTGGCCAGCAGGAGCAGGGAGGTCATTCTCCCCCTGTACTCTGCACTGGTTAGGCCACACCTTGAGTACTGTGTCCAGTTCTGGGCCCCTCAATTTAAGAAGGACATTGAGGTGCTTGAGCGTGTCCAGAGAAGNAAAATTCTGTAAAAATACAGTGGACTTCAAGAAAACTATCTGATTATTTTCAAAGTCAGGGTGAAGGGTAATCAGGAGGCAGCTGCTATCCTGAGAACATTTTTGAGGTGCATGTTATTCTGCCTCACAGCAATACTTTGCAGTCTTCTTGTAGTTTTCAGTGGAGAGTTTAAAATACCTTATTTCCTTGAAGCATGGTCCTTCTGCCTCAGATGCAATCACATTTGCAGGCAGTAGGGGAAGCCAATGCAGCTGCCAATTATTAAACTCATTATGGACAAAAAGAAGGCTTTTTTTTTTTTTTTTTTTTTTTGTAATTTACTTGTTTCCAAAATCTCAGTCTTTGTAAGCATTTATGCCTTTCTATTGCTTTTTGAATGTAACAGCCATCTTCTGAGGATGCCATATTTTGATAAGTTAAACCTCAGGTACTAAAGAATGCTAACATCAGTTAATTAAGGCTCTAACTAGGATTGTGAATTAAGTCAGTTTGACATTGATTTTAGACAGGCACAAAGTTTTACAAGGAGGAGGGGATTTTTTTCACACTTTCAAGAAAAAGAAGTGAAAGAGAGGAAAAGAGAAGTCAGTAGATCTTCAAATAGATGCTTTTTGTCTTTTACATAGTCTGAGAGATTTGTTAATTAGCAGTTACAGCGGAAAAGCAGATTTCTGTGACTGTAATTAAGCAAGAATAGTGGAGATGTCACCATGAACAAAAGGAGAAAAAACAGGAATAGAAGGATAGCAAAAGAAAAATAATATGACATCTTTGAGCATCTCCTCCACATGACCCAGAGAGAAGGCAATGAATCAACACATCATTGTTATCTTGGTGGCAGAAGACCATCCAAGATGAGTGACTGAGCAAAGTAAGCAATACTGACAGAGGTGACAAAAATGGAATATAGAGCTTTTGGGATGGAAGCCACTTGGTTAAAATTGTTCAGATGCACAAGAAGCACACAGGCACAGATATAAACTGTGAGGGTCTGGAGCAGCCCTGATGCCTTGTTAATATCTCTTGTATTCACATAATTTTTCTGTAATTTCTACTATAGACCAGGAGTCAGTGCACCCTCCAGCCCACATACTAGGCCTCTGTTTATCAGTAGCAGGAAGGAGAAATACATTTAATTTGCTTACCATGATACCAGCAGCAGAAGGGAACATTTACTGTTACAGAATGAAGACAAGAAAACGGGATTAGTTTTGAGATCTGATATATTTTATTTCCTCAGGCCTGGCTTGAATTCTAAGAGTTATGACAGATAATGAGATACCAGGACTTAAAACTACATCATCCTGATTTATCAGATACCTTCCTCTCAGCACTTTGCTCTGCTTAAGGACCCCTGAAGCCAGAGATTACTCCTGTATACACCAACAAAATGCTTGAGAACACAGCTTTGAAGTGCTGCATATCTCTTCCTAACTCAGGCAATATCAGACCTAAAATTTTCCTTAATTTCTCACATCTATAGCACATTGGTGGTTTTGTTCTTCCTGATACACTAAGAGGAGAACATGCTTCTAAATCCTGCCATGAGCATCAGTTTTTGAATGAAAGAGAATCATGAGAATGTGGCAGATAAGAACGGGAGTCCAGAACTACCTAACTGCTCTTACTAATTAATGTCTCTGTTTTTAAAATAGACAAGAGACTCACATAGTGTCTGAATACCTTTTAGAGGTACCTCCTTGCAACTGGCAAAGCAAAAAACCTATACAGGCTATTTCTGCTGCATGTCTCCATATCTACACAGTGAAAATGTTTCCCCAAATGCCAATGGATCATCCCTGAGGCTGGATAAGCACATTTTTTTATAAGTTCATGTTAGAAGTGACTTCATCATGGAAGAACCTGAAAGAAGATTTTTAACTACCAGAGAAATGTCAATTGTATATAAACCCAGTTAAAAACCTAGAGGAAAATATAATGCAAATTTACTATTGTTTTTGGTTTACAAAAGTCTGTTAAAGGAACATTGTCTTCTTCATGTATGAAACAAATTTGTTTCCAAGTATTTAATACCTTAATCACCAACGGGACTTGATTTAAACTCTAGCAAAAAGGAACCCAAGTGTGCTGAAGAAAACATTTTGTATTTATACTCCACCAATTCATAGAGGAATCCTAATGGAAATCTGGTGATGTTGCAAAGAACTGCTTCCTGATTAAAAAAAACCCAACACCTCTAATAGTCATACAAAATACTCAGGACACTTTAGAACATAATGAAAGCTGCTGGTAAATATACAGTATGTTGAGTCATCTTTAAAAATATACTAACAAGATTCTTGTTTTCATTTCACTTTTCAGTGTAGGTGTTAACTTCTATGAGTGAATCAAGTCTGATGCTCATTTATATGAATTATCTTTTTGAATGAAGTATCAAAGTAGATTATTTCATAGAATCATTTAATACCTTACAACATAAACAACTTGCAGAGAACAGAAATGAAACTACTTGGAGGACCAGAAAAATCATATTCCTTATTATACATAATTTCTGAGTACAGAGCCTAAAAATGATCTATTATAAAGTTTGATGTGTGTTTATTGACATATCTCTTCTGTTCTAGATTTTGCTGCCATCATTGGATTGTATATGTGTGTGCAATTACATTTCTTTGTACAGCTTGCAGATGGTATGCAACAAGAAACTCTTCTTACAATAGTAAAAAAAAAAATGTGAAGAAAACTGATTCTGTGAATTATTATGCATTGCATTTTTCTGCCTTTAATTTCCAACTGCATTATGAAGCTGCTTCTATGCATAACATTAGTAACAAAGCTGAAGAATCTGTTTGGTCTTTAAGGGTTTCCTGACCTGGTATATAAAGAAATCTTTTTGTCGTGGTGAACCTGCAGTTTGCTAGGCCAAACTGAAGCTATGCATCACATAACTTCATTACTGTCAAGCAGTTTTATAAACTGAGGTTCTTTTAACTTGCAACAGGGCAGAGATGATCTGTGGTCTTTTGATCATTACATCATTTTAAATAAAAGGCTTTTTTGAACCACTAGACTTCATCTTTTGGCTATAAAGAAAATCACATTAGGAATAAACTATGTAGATTCAGACCAGAGGAGGCATTATTTCCTCATAAAATACCTAAACCCCATGCTTTATTAATTGTCTTTTACTATGAGAGGTAATCTATCCCTCCCACAAGGCAGCGAGAAACAAAGGATTAATCAGGAGAAAATACAGATTTGTGTCAGCAAATAGGAAACTTCCATGGGCAACAGAGTGAAGGGATATGCAACACAAGCTAAAAGGGGATCTAGAAGTATTGAGTAGATTTAGAATTAGAAAGATTAAGCACAGCAAGAGATTGGATAACAGGTGGACCTTTCTGGAAATGAATCCAATGACAGACACTGGAATAGACTGTCCAGGGAGGTTGTGGAGTCTGCTACTCTGGAGATGGTCAAAACCTGTGCCTGGATGCATTCCTGTGTGCATTCCTGCTCTGGCAGGAGGGTTGGACTGGATGATCTTTCGAGGTCCCTTCCAGGCCCTGACATTCTGTGATTCTGTGATTCTCTGATTCCAAGATACAAAGCAAACTGAGTGTATGGAAAGAAAGGACCCACTTCAGCTTCCAGTTCTGTCGCAGGTTACGCAGAATCACAGAGTCACAGAATTATAACCAGGTTGGAAAAGACCTTCAGGATCAAGGCCAACCTATCACCTAACACTTTCTAATTAACTAAACCATGGCACTAAGTGGCTCATCCAGGCTTCTTTTAAACACCTCCAGGGATGATGACTCCACCAGCTCTGTGGGTAGCCTATTCCAATGCCAATCACTCTGTGAAGAACTTCTTCCTAACACCCAGCCTAAACCTGCCCCGATGCACCTTGAGGCTGTGTCCTCTTGTCCTGTCACTGGTTGCCTGGGAGAGGCTCAAGGCTTTGCAGTAGTTCATAAGCTTGTTCACTGTGACATTTGCTTATTGGAGTTGTAATTTCCTTCTTACTCTCATCTTATTTTCAGACAGCTGTCTGCTCTGCACAGCTTCTTGACCACTTTTTTTTTTTTAATTTTTTTTTTTCTTTTAGGAGGTGATTCAATACTCACCAATTAGTCACTTTAGGAAACAGCATTTAAAGAGAATTAGAAGAAACAGACACTTTTAGAGTTTACTGATATAGGATCTGTTTTGCATTATAAAGTGTCTATTTATCTGTATTCATGGCTGTCCATATGACATGTGGCTACCCTCATTTAGCCAGATGTATCCAAACCTTACTGTCCCATGTAAGACTATATGGGCAGAACAAGAAAATGTGAGTTTGTTGCTGAATAGAGCAGGTGCTTTGGTGACAGAAGGCACAGATTATGCCTTCTTAACTTTAGTCTTCATTGCTTAGTTCAAATTGAAGAAGAGACTAAGGACTAAGAGAGGAATTATGTGAGAGAATTTGACCCATTCAAGTTTGTAGAACATGAGAGGCTGAAAGAACTGGCAATGTTCTTACAAGGGCACTCTCTATGATCCTTGAAGAACAGTAAAGGTGAGAGGAGGACCCCAGCGACTGCAGGAATGCAAATATTGTAGCTATATTCACAGAAGGATGCTCCGGGAAACTGTAGGTCTGAAAGTCTCAGTTCAGCCTTTCAAAATATCATAGAGAAAATTCTCTTGGAAGCCACTTTCAGTCATTCAATGGAGAATAAAGTGACTGAGAAATGGCAGGATGGATTTACCAAAGATAAATCATGCTTGACAAACCTGATTGCTGTGGACAAGGGAAGAGCAAAATGGATAAAAATAAATCAAACCATTATATGGGAGAATTATTCATGGTTTAAAATTTTAATTGTGTAAAATTCCATTCTCATGGTTCTAGCCTTGTCATTAAATCCCACCGATTTGTGTAGCTTTACAATTAAGCTGCCATTAAAGCTGCCTAAATGTCTTCTCCTTTGCAGTTCCGGCAAAGGAGATTAAACACTGTGTTGCACTGTATTGGTTCTGTGATGGGTACCATGGCAATACAAATTTACTTAAGCTGCTCTCCATAAACCATATACTCCATAGGAACCATGAAATATCAATGTGACATTTATTAGAAAAAAAAAAAAAAAGATCTGGTTTTAAAACATCCGAGCTAGCATAGATGTGTAACTCACCATCTTACTGTACTGTAAAACATTCACTTTTAGTACTTTATTATTCCCAAGGCTCATAGATTATAAGTGGAATTTTACACAGTCATACTGACATTAGTCACAAACATGACTCATTAATATATTTTTTTTCTCCACTTAATTATGTACTGAAATAGTATGAAATTGTAAAAGCTTGAGACAAGGTCAATCCAATTTTTTAGTGATGTAGAAAATATTCATTTCTCATAAGGAGCTCTGCATCTGAGATCTCAGAATTTGATCATTTAGCTAATTATGCCATTAATATACATGCAACAGTTCCTTGCATAAGCCTGTCTGATGCTCCATTTTGTTCCACCGATAATTCATTTAATCCTTCTGAAGCTCTGTTTAAAATCAATATCAGATTTTGGTAATGTATGTCAGGGCAAATGATACACTTTGTAGCCCTTGCTGAACCAAGTTCCATTCTGTGAGCTCACCTCAAACACTGTTTTTTTTCCTTTCCTGTCCATCACAATAGGATATTTTGAGTGCTAAGTACTACTGAAAGTACTCAACTGTGATCTTATTCTTGCATGTCAGCTCAGAGGGTTTGAGGAACTCTTTTATTCTTATTGTGCTCATAAAAGAAATTTTTGAGATTAGAGATTAATAACATCTTTACTCAGCGTCATGATATTAAATTATGAGGTTTAGTTTGAGATACTATGTTAAGAGACTGGCAGAAACTTTCACTGTGACAGCTACATTCTCTAAATCTTGCATTAAATATGGGAGGGTGAGAGGAGAAAGGAAAGAAAACAGCTTAAGTGTGTGTAATTAAAAGAGGTGAGTAAAGGGTATTTTTTGTAGAGAAGTTTGCTAACTCTATCCATTATTCATTTTCCACTTAGCAGGAAAAGGAGATTCCTTTATCTTGTAGTTTTCATTTCATACCAACTCTCGTTTTTCTTGAGGTGAAGGCAAAGCCATGTTAGACAATCTCGATCTATTGTTGAATTTTCCTCTGCAAGAAAGCAGGATGATCTTAAATAAAATGCTAGGAACAATAGTATCAGAGACAGAAAATGGAAATGGTTTTCTTTTATTTGAACCTTACAGATGGATATTAGCTACACAGCATAAGTTCCTAGCAGGCAACCTGAGGCCTGAAAAACTTCTTCCAGTGTCAATCTATTTAAGTCATTGTTTGTTGTTTGCTCTTCTAGCCATACAGTCCCAGCAGTGATAGAAAAAAAGAGAATTGATTTGGTAGTCTGAGACAGACTATTAGTCAGGAATCAGAAAGAAAAAGACTAGGAAAGAAGAAGAATAAACCGAGAGGAAAATGATGCATCAGGGAGAGGAAAATAGCAGAGCACTGAGCGTCATATCCTAAATGAAACAGGATTTAGTCAAAGCTATTTTCCACCCATTAAAACCCATGTTCTATAATAAGACCTACAAGATCAAATAGAGAGCTAATTCTTTTTTTAAGAAATCTTTTTAGGATTAAACATCTAACTTAGTTGCTATTTGGAGAACACACCTCAAAACTAATTAGGTAAAAGGGAGTTCAACCACTGCTAACAGGGCAGTTTCATACACTTGTCATCTCAGCCCCATGGGAGAGCTGTGTGTGTGTTTCGCTGGAAGCAGCCCAAATGTCAGGATTGGGAGATAAAGAGGTCTGGGAAATCATGCTTTTGAGAAGCTGTCAGGGAACCTGAGGCTCCTAGTTCCTTTGTAGTCAGCCAAGCACTGCACTTCTATCTGACTTTTGTTTGTGTAAAAAGTTGTGTTTAAATTGGGCAGACTGTTGATGATGAGGCCTGTCTATGGTAGTAAATTAAGCGGTGGTCGATCTGCACTTGGCCCTGAGATCATGATGTAGCTCCTTCAGTATTTTCTGTGCTCTTAACCTCCAGTGCAGAATGGTCCAGTGCAGTGCAGTGCATGCTGCATATTGAGAACCTTGTCTGCCTCGTATGAGACCCTGAAGAGTGCCTGGGAGTAGACTAGAAAAAAAAAAAAAAAAATAGTGCTAGTGAATATAGGCTGAAACCATGCCAAGGACACTTCTGACTGTAAATGTAGATGACAGTGTACTGGAGCTCAGGAACATTTAACAGCATGATTTAATTTATGTGATATGCATATAGCCACGTTTGATGTCAGGTGTCATGACTTCTCTTTAACAACTGTAAATGTCAGGCAACATTAAATAGTAGGCAATCTAAATTGCCCATAACTCCAACTTTAAGCACTATCATAGTGCAAATGTCTAGGTAGACACTTGTAATAGTTAGCATGAGTATATACTTATGTGACTTCCTAGTGAGTACCTGGGAAGTATGCATTTCCATACTGTACTCTGAGCACTCAACAAATTGCTAAATGAGATAGAGTGGGCTAGATGCTCACATGCCTAAGATGTTCACAAGGGCAAGATCCACTCCCTGTTAAGTAAGAACCAGGCAGAGTAAATCCAAACCTGTGGATCTCAGGATATCTGTCCCCTGAGTTGCCATTTTAATATACAAGTGGTAATCTCATACTCTCCAACATTATGAAAGCAGGAGGGCAACCAGTCTTGGGCAGATTTTCAGATGGAAACCTGTCTAAACAGAAAATCCACTATGAAGTGTTGCTTATCCACAGTTCAAAGAGATCTATTACATTTAAAAAGGAAAACAGCAAACTTTAATTCCAGATATAGAGATCATTGTTTTATGCAGAGGGAGAGGTGTTGCAATCTTGCTTTGTTCTCCTTTTTGAGCCCAATTCTTCCACCTTATTTAATCCTTCACACTGAGTAGTAGCAGGTATCTTAAGCAGTCTCCTGTCATCCAACTGATTGCATGAGTGATCATTTAGCAATCAGTATATCCTTTCTGATCTCCCAGAGAAAACTGCACACTCTAAACAATACAATAGCTTTTTTTTTTTAATACAAAACATCATTGAAAAACATTCTGTTAGTAATTTAATTATCTTTTAGGCTGACTGCTTTAGCTGTATTTAAAAATTAACAGCTGAGGGCTTTACACTAAGCCTGCCAAAAGAGGAACAGCAACTAACAGATGTGTTTTAGTCTTCTTGGGCTCACTACCAGTGAGGTGCAGCTGCTGCTTTGACTTTGTCTTTTGTGACTTTCTTTGAAATGTTGTTCTTTGTTTTATCACTATACACTAGTTTTATTATCCTTGTGGGGGTTTTTTTTTGTTTTGTTTTGTTTTGGTTGGTTGGTTGTGGGTTTTTTTTTTTTCCTAAAACCTAACTATTTTTTTGGACAACTTCATACTGATGAGCTTCAAGAAGGAAGCTCTGTGGATCTTACAGTATGTTAAAATTGTACTGGTGGTGCAGAGAACAGGCTTAGGCAATATATGTATGCTTACAGGGTGATGCTTATTTTTAATTAATGGGAAACTTCTCAATGTAAAGATGCCAATTGCTCTATAAACAAGGCAGGTGTAACAGCTGGAACACATCGAGTGGGTTCGTCCATCTTGGAAGAGAAATTAGGGTATCACTTTAGCTTTATATTAGCAGCATTTAGGAGTATAAAGAGGTGGCAGCACTGGGAAAGAGATTTGGCTGGCAAAACTATTAAAGCAAACATTACACAGCTTGAGGTTTTTTGTATTTCAATAGAATGGATTAGACAGAGAATTTTCAGTTCTACCTCTTAGCACATCCAGTAATTACAACAGCATAAAATACAGGAAAAAAAAATTTTAAAGAATCAACAGTTCTGTGGAATATTTCTATTTTATTTTTTTTTAAATACTCTCAGAGATCCATGCATGAAACAGCTTCAGACTATGATAGGTATTTTTATCTGGAAAGAAGAACATTTCGTGGGTAATGAAAAGTGTAATTACAATTAGCTGAGATGCTGACATCCAATGGGGTAGAATTGTTATTTCATTTTAGATTCTTAGCAAAAAATGTACTTCCTTGATTCTTAGCCAGAAAATGTGAGTCTCATGCTGAGAACTTAGCATGAAATTGAACATTGGCCATGGCTTTGAGTAAGGGAGTGGGTGGTAGGAATGAACAACGAGAGTCTGAGCAAGCTAGGAGCAGGGAGGAAGGGAAGAGTTGATACAAATACTGGGAGCTATGAGCACATTCCTCCACTTTTCTTCCATACGTGCTGTCAGACCTTATCTGTGATGTAGGAGCAGTGCCAAGCCTATGTTTCCCAATCTTTCTTCATACATAGGAAGCTCCTAATAGGAGGTGATCTTGAGTATCAGACTAGGGCAGGGGAAGAAGTGAGGAAAAAGCACAATTAGAAGAAATGACTGACAGCAAACAATCCATCACCTTGCCTCTTCTCCTATCCACAATATAACCACCTAAATACAGCTCAACACAGTGTGATTTTGTTACAAAACATCTCCCAGCTCATCCTTTGTTGCCTTTCACTTGTATCCAAGTTGCCATGCACACAAGTGACTTCTAACCCTAAAGTCTGTAAGAACTCAGCCTTCTTAGCTGGTAAACCAGAATGGAACAGAAAGGGAACTCTTCCATACCCTGGAGAGAAATACAAAGGCTGGCTCGAGAGGTTGTACTATATAATTAGCTTGTTCATGGGACAGGGTTCTTCATATTGTGATGAATTCTGATATTTGACATTGAAGAAATAACCTGTAAAAGATGAAAATCTTGTATTAGATCATACAGTCTGTCTTCGGTGTTCTTTCCTCTGTACTGATTGCTTCTGTTTTCACTCCAGTCCACTTGACAAAATATAGACAACACATCTTTCCAGTTCTGTTCCTCCAAGGCTTCCTCCTCTCGAGTCTTCATAGCTTTAAGAAGTTATCCATGGAATTTAAATTTTATTTCACTTTAACATACAACTGGTCTTGCTTACAGATCATTACCTTTCATAAAGTCTTTAAACATAATTATCATGGAAAAAAGAGGTAACTGCACATATGAGAGTCGGATGCTTCAAATTCATGTTCATAAAAGTAGGTTTTTATGAACTATGTTTCAATGGCAATATTCACCTCATTAAAAGACACAGCATGATCATGAGTTCTGAATACTGCAGTGTTCAATATTTAGATGAGTAAAAGTCTGGTAGAGCATTTAGTGTTAAAAAAACTGCAGAAGATGCCTTAATGTTACACAGAAGAATAATCTCCTGGACAACCTTACTGAACTTTGAGACACCTTGGGTGAGTAAAAGAAAATGCAGCTGGCAGGAATGTTGGCAGGAGGACATGCCTAACCCTTGCCACTTTTATGCTAAAAACCCCACAGCCTCTTCTTTATCTGTACTCTTTAAATGTGTGGATCTCCTGCTACAATTTCATATTCTCACCCACATTCTCACAGGTGTTTAATGTAGAACTAGGGGGAATACATTTTTTATTATCTCATAATGCTTTTTTTGGTAGCTCCTAATGACTGTTACTGTGAATTCCTGTTTCTATCCATTAGATTTTGGTTCATAGAATCATAGAATNTTGGAGAAGACTTTTCAGATCCAGTCTAACCATCATCTAATTCTATGAAGTGTCGTGGTAAGCCATGCCCCATAGCACCACTTCTATGTGTCTTTTAAACAACTCCAGAGAGATGATAATTCATCCACCTCCCTGTGGAGCCTACTCCACTTTGGTAACACTTTGAATTAAGAAGTTTCTTCTAAACTTCAGGTTGAGGCCTCTGCTGCCTTGGCTCCTGACATATCTGAGAAGCACATTAGCACTGAGCGTATATGCTCATTAGCTTGGTCCTAGGGAAAAATTACAACAATCAAGGCCATATCTCCCTAGCATTCCTTCATTTCACTTGAAGTCATATGTATAGGAATTGACATATAAACTCATGTGAATGGGGCTCCAAAAGGATTTACACCATTTTTGCCTGACTAACATTTATTATGCACTTGATATAAATTAACTTCGAGAGAATTTTTCAATGTGAAAAGAAAAAATCCAGAACCTGAATGGGAAACAAAACAAAACAAAACAAAACAAAACCCCAAACAAACAAAAAAACCCACCAAAGCAACACAAAATCCAACAAGCATGAGGTGCATGTGACAGGAATATTTGATAAACTGTAAAGTGAGATTTTTCCAGTGGAATCATTTTAACTTATTTTAGGTAGCACAACTGCAGTGTGGTGCCACAGATGGATAACATCTCAACAGCAGCCCACTTTTATAACTGGCAAACAGGTGTCTGGGTTTATTTAACAACCTAGCTAGCATAAGCCAGATTTCTATTTATTATTGGAATAGTCAGTGAATATCATGTTGTTTGAGGAAAGCAGGGAAGCCAAATCTCTGTGAAGCATTTTCAGATTTAAGGTATTCCTGCAGATTTTGTCTCATCTTCCAGATGAAAATTAGTGTACAGCATCCTAAGCCTATGATGGCTTCATTCCTGAGATATGAACTGGATTTTTCCCTTGCATGTACAGTGTATGTATTGTATATGAGTGAGAAAAAGAGAAAACAGCCTTTTTTTTTTTTATGTAAAAACAATATTTTGCATTTACAGAAGCTAATTTTTGTTTGTATACATGCCATATTTAGTGCTTGTACAGATAATTCTGCTCTCCAGGTAAGCCTTTCATGATTATATGGTACAACGATGTTTGACATGTAAACAGCTGTTTGTTGTGCCAGGATGACAAACTGCTGAGGCTTTACACATATCTTGAACAACCTTATTAGTCCCTGTTTGGACTTGAATGTGATGGAGATGGTAGAGCACAGGGCACCCACAACTGGTGATGTAAGCACTTAGAAATATTACTCATAGAAATGAGGGCTACATCCACTGTAACAAGCTGAAGAGGAAAAGTATGTTTTTCCTGACTGGCCAGTAGCAATCTGCAATGAATAATTGTTAGTGTGTTTCCTCTTATGACTTTGGCTCAGACCAAAGAGCACTCTCCCAGGCAATGCTTAATTTAGGTTAACATTGGCCAGACATGGGTCCAGAAGGCAATACAGATGAAACTACTCTATTCTGGGCAAGGAAAAAAAAAAAAAAAAAAAAAAAGAGAGTTCTATAGCTTGCTTGCAGCTCAGGGCCAGAAAAACAGCTAAGAGTATAGAGGGAGCCAAAGGCACCAGATGTCTAAGCTGATATGATTGTTAGATTGTGCACCTGAATGGACAAAGAAGGGCCTCAGCTCTCCTGTAGCTCTAATCATAAGTGCCAAAGCAGGGAGAAAAAGTGATGTGAACCTCGTTGACACCCAGCCCTATGGACAAAAGAACATATTCTGATGGCTAATTTCTGAAAACACTCACTTAGATAAGGTATGAAGATGTTTATAGCCACAGGATCAAATCAGAGAAATGCTACGTTTTTAATTTCTTAATGTCTCTGGATTATGACATTAATAGAAAAGCTGTGTTAGTCCAAAAAGAACTGTGGGATGGAAAAGAAGAAATAAGTGGTTGAAAATGAAGAATACGTGGTGCACAGGGGCTAGGACTGCAGGTTTGAATAGGGCTATAACTAAACCTTATATATGCACCAGTGGAAAAATAAAAACAACATTATTATTCTTAATCTACTCACAGACAAAACGTGCTGTGTTGAAGTTGTATATCTGGCACAACACAGGGCAATGGCAAGGTTTAAAGCAATGTGAAGAGATCTCTGAAAACTAATAACAGGTGCTCTCTTCCAAAATTCACTACCTATCCCACTGGAAAAGAGCTGCAAATCCTAAGCAACCCAGGGGTTAAAGGCATTTTAATGTATTCCAGTGAAAAAAAGGATTTTTCCTCATGCACTTCCTGAAGATTATAGACTGTGTTATTCCCTTTAGCAGTGTACAGGTTCATGAATGATTAATGTAGTTTTAGGTCCAAAATCACTGAGTAGTGGTATATTGCAAGTTTTACAGTGTGATCTGTTACCAGCAAATGTATCTTTTGGTGTTTCATTTGTTGGGTATACTGTGCTGTGAACTGGATAATGCTTCCTATTTTCCCTTTCTAGAAATTGCTGGCTAGGTGGCAGTGAGAACGAAATTTCACTACATAAAATGAATATTGCTGTTGAGCACCTTGTTTGTATGCTGAGTAGGTGTGGAGTTGGGGGAGAGGATTTAGTTCTTATTTTCTGGCATTTTTCTTCTAGTAGTAAGGTATAATTTGCATATCTTATCACTGCAGCATTTTCAGCTACCTTATTAGTGGCCTTTTAAGGGAGCTAGAAATACTCATTTAAGTAACTTTATTTGGAAACCTTTGTCATGACTGAGCTTTAAAAACTGGGAGGAAGGAGAAAAAAAAAAAGAAGAGTCACAACAAGCTTGAGGATGTGAGTGATCCTGCAGTAAAGGCTAATGGAAGAATACAGAGGTTAATAAAAATTAATTACATTTTGGGGNGAGCCCCAGGGATCATCTTTCATTGCCAAGGCATCCAAGGTGACTTGGTCAGGCCTTTAGTAGACATTTCATCATCATCTGCAGTACATGTTGACATGAATATTTTGGTACATTAATTCTTTCCAACCTATCTTTGAAGTTGCAAATGATGTTCCTGGTAAAGTAGTTAATTTACTAATTAGGTAATTCCTAAATAATGCACATTTTTCATTTACTTTGTACTAAAATTTTAGTGCACTTTCCTGTTAACAAAACTGGATGTTTGCAGATCACTAAAAGGAATATATTGCCTATCTAACTATTTAAAGAAGGTCAGATTAGTCTATATTCTAACAATGTAGTCAGTCATGTGAGATATGGCCTAATCATTTATTTCAGAATGGACATCAGGAGGTCATGTAATAGAACCTTCTACTCAAACCACTTCAACACTGATTTTAAACCAAGATGCTTAGGGCCTTATCCAGTCAGGTCTTCAGACTCTCTAAGGACATAGTGTCTGTAGACTCTGGATAATCTGTTCCACTGACTATCTTCCTGATTTGATTTATCAGGTTTTTGCTCACCCTTACACCATGTAGAGCTATGAAGGCCATGGCTTTATCTTCTTGATGACCTCCTCATAGATACTGGCAAGCTGATGCTAGGTACCCTGAAAGCCACCTCATCTCTAGGTTTAACAAGCCTCATTGCCTCATCCCCTCTCATAACATAATACTCAGGCCCTCCAATCATCCAATGAGCACTGACTGGGCTGTTAGTATAGCCCAGCATATTAGAATGTGTTGCTGACTCGTATTTACACTGCTGCGCATCTTTGCAGCAGAGCTGCTCCCCAGCCGGTCCATCTCCAGCTTTTACTGCTAAGAGAGCTTCTTCCTTCTCAAATGAAGGACTTTGCCTGAATTCTTGCTGAATTTCATTAACCCATTTTCCCAGTCTGTCCAAGTCCCTCTGAAAGGTAATTCTGCCCTCAAGCATGTTGATTGCCTAGCCCTCAAGCTACTTACTCTATGTTTGCATTATTACGTTATCAAAACTTGCATTAATATATTTTAATTCATCTGTCATATAGGAAGGTAGGTAGGAAGAAATCAAGCAAGACAGCCTAGATTTCAAAACTGAGAAAAGTAGTATTTCAAGTTATTGAGGTATTGATCCATCTTTCCTTCATGACGGTATGACAATACTCTTTCAGTGATAAGCAACACAATGAGTCTGACCTATAGATGCAGGTTGCTGTTTACCTTTCTGTTCCTGATTACTGTCTTTCAACAATGTTTAATAGAAAACCCTGGTAGCGTCTGAGAAAGATTCTTGGTATCAGCTTCATAAAACAAACAAACAAACTCCAACCAAACCAACCAAACAAGAATAGCAAATCACAACAGAAAACACCCAACATAATCCCGTGGTCATTAAAAACCTCATCAGAATCTTCAAAATCTAGATTTAAATTCTAAGAATGAAGGTAAATTGGTCCTATAGACTGTGACGTGGTGTGTGCGTATTTGTGCCTGCTTAGACAACAAAACAATTAAGCTATAGGTGCACAAAGTAAAAAAAAGAAATAGTCTAGATATTCCAGGCCATGTAGATTTTCATGCTCATTGCAGAAGACTGTTGATGTAAAAATTTGCTCCAGTACCTCTACTGTGTAGCTACATCACCAGCTGGACAAAGCAGGGATTCAGAAAGATGTCTACTAATCCTAGTGTGAATGCTCTAAGTACCATCTGTTCTGAAATCTATCCTTTCTTTCTTAAATCTTTATTCCCTGTGAAAAAAAAAATTCAATATATGTAGGGCAAAAATACACTTCATGATGTGATGTTTTAACAAATCAGGTTTTCTACATTGTAGCAAGATCTACCTGTAGCTATTGCTACATAGCTTCCAGTAGTGTGACTCCCTAAATCTTTATATTTCCCAGATCTCCTGTCAAACTATTATGGTATATATAATACACAATCAAAAATGATTGATATAATTTAGCTGATGCTATTTTATCTGATTTGGTAAATCAGCACAAATTATCTTACTATGATTATTTCTAGTAAAAGAGATTAAATAGNCCTCAAGCTACTTACTCTATGTTTGCATTATTACGTTATCAAAACTTGCATTAATATATTTTAATTCATCTGTCATATAGGAAGGTAGGTAGGAAGAAATTAAGCAAGACAGCCTAGATTTCAAAACTGAGAAAAGTAGTATTTCAAGTTATTGAGGTATTGATCCATCTTTCCTTCATGACGGTATGACAATACTCTTTCAGTGATAAGCAACACAATGAGTCTGACCTATAGATGCAGGTTGCTGTTTACCTTTCTGTTCCTGATTACTGTCTTTCAACAATGTTTAATAGAAAACCCTGGTAGCGTCTGAGAAAGATTCTTGGTATCAGCTTCATAAAACAAACAAACAAACTCCAACCAAACCAACCAAACAAGAATAGCAAATCACAACAGAAAACACCCAACATAATCCCGTGGTCATTAAAAACCTCATCAGAATCTTCAAAATCTAGATTTAAATTCTAAGAATGAAGGTAAATTGGTCCTATAGACTGTGACGTGGTGTGTGCGTATTTGTGCCTGCTTAGACAACAAAACAATTAAGCTATAGGTGCACAAAGTAAAAAAAAGAAATAGTCTAGATATTCCAGGCCATGTAGATTTTCATGCTCATTGCAGAAGACTGTTGATGTAAAAATTTGCTCCAGTACCTCTACTGTGTAGCTACATCACCAGCTGGACAAAGCAGGGATTCAGAAAGATGTCTACTAATCCTAGTGTGAATGCTCTAAGTACCATCTGTTCTGAAATCTATCCTTTCTTTCTTAAATCTTTATTCCCTGTGAAAAAAAAAATTCAATATATGTAGGGCAAAAATACACTTCATGATGTGATGTTTTAACAAATCAGGTTTTCTACATTGTAGCAAGATCTACCTGTAGCTATTGCTACATAGCTTCCAGTAGTGTGGCGCCCTAAATCTTTGTATTTCCCAGATCTCCGGTCAAACTATTATGGTGTATATATAATACACAATCAAAAATGATTGATATAATTTAGCTGATGCTATTTTATCTGATTTGGTAAATCAGCACAAATTATCTTACTATGATTATTTCTAGTAAAAGAGATTAAATAGATTAATCTCTTTCTTTTCCTAACGTTTCATTTCCCTGAAGTGACCATCTGGGACTGAGAAAATAATTTAACATACAGTGCTGTTCAAGATGACTATATTATTTGTTTCTCCTCCAACAGCCTGATGAACTGGTTTTGAAGTAAAGTTAAGATGCTGGAGATACATTTGAAAGGCTGAAAATCTTCATCTGTCCTTTGGATGTAGGGAACGATGGACTTTATTTCCTCAGAGACTGGGTTCATGGATTTCTTGCAACGTAAGAGAGACAGTGTCATGGTAGGCCTGAAAAGGCCAAGGTGGGCTTGAACATGTCCTGGCTCGCCCAGGCATGCTCCCCTGCCCTGCTCCCTCTGAGCTGGAGGTGGTGGTCACAAAAGCCCCAGCTTCACCTAATATGGGCAAACTGGGCAAACTGCCATCCTGATTGGCTAGTCTATGTCCAAAGGCCCATCAGTCTCGGGCTGAAATATATAAAGGATGAGCAGGTAGCACAAGCTCGCTTGCTTGCTCTCGCTCCGCTATTATGTCCGTGCCTGCTGAGGCCTCCATGCGGTCGGCCTGCTGCCAAGAGAGCCAGGACCAGCCAGCGGGATACCATGCCGAGCCTGCACATCCTGCCTGTACATGAGAGTCTGCNTCATTATTAATTTTGAATACTTTCATTACAGACAGCCATCTGAACTCTGGTGAAAATGCACATAGACTTCATGCCATAGCTTAATAAAGCACTGCTGTCTGATGGTTCTACTATTTGTAAGCTAATGGAGTTGAGGGAAAATCAGAGAATCACTTTGGTTGGAAAAGACCTTTAAGATCCTCAGACGTTTGGAGATTACGTATTTGATTTGAATTTACAAGGTGGTAAATAGCTTCAACACCGAAATGGAAAGCTAAATGATCTAAACTAGAAACTTCTAAATTACTGGTGGTACATGAGCACACCATAGCTGTAATTCATTTCTACCCATCTAAGTTTCTGCTGATACAGCATGCATTTTGGGTAGCTTAAACACATGGCTTCACTTCTGAATGTTCTCATTGGCTTCCCAGCTGCTGGCAAAGCAAACAAAAAGTGGGTGCACACTGCCTGACCTGCCCTCAGAAGGCATAGCCCATGCATTGTGAGAATCAATAAAATTACACCAAGGTATAATAGGTAACAGAGAGATAAGTCAGTCAAGCAATGCTGCATTCCCCAAGAATGGTCCTGCTTCTCCAGTAACTCCCAGAAAACCTGCTTCAAGTTTTCGAAGAACTGTAGGTAAATCTGAACTTTTCCACCTCAAGGATGAAGAGCTGCCATAGGCAAAAGTAACAGACTGAAAAGGAATAAACTATACTGGTAGTGGACAGTGAGCTGCTAGGAAGGAAATCCCTAAAGATTCAGGTCATTCAGTTGGTAGTTGCTGCTGGTTAGAAATACTCTGATTACCTATGCACTTTGTGATTTGCCAGGCTTTCTGATTTCACCCTCAGCTGTGGGCAATCAGTGTTTGCAAAGCATGGCAGGTCACAGGTATCAGCTAGTTTGTTTCTAGGTGTTTGATTGCTTGCATTGCTGCTGAGTAGTACCATATCTGATACCCACTACAATTTGATTATCTTACAGAAATCAAAGCTTTGCTCACTAAAAATGACGTTTTTTCGTGTCTGGAGGACAGAATTGATCAGAGAAGTCACCATGTGGTTGGTATGGTTTTGCCCTTTGTGACAAATGTTTACACTGCCACTGTGTCACATTCCTTTATAATTGAAATGAGATATAATCTTTGGAGGAAAGTATTTGTTTAATTTCAGCTTTTAAAACTCTCCCTCTCTTCCCCCCCCCCCTTTTTTTTTATTCAGTCATGCAATCAGATGAATGTTATTACAGGGATAAACCTGACTTTACACTATGCTCATCATGATGTACTGTGTCAGTTTGAGTGGTACAATGAATGTGACATGACCTTGTGCCATACCGAATGTCAGAGCAACATTTTGTTTTTTTCCCTTTCATTATAGAAATAATTGTCAGAAATAATTTTTTATTGTGTCAGCTACTCAGATATTTAGATCCACAATGGTATGTGTTATAAAAACACCTAATTTTCAAACAGTCTGGCAGTTGTACCCTGGAATATTTTCTTTAACCTTTAAGTACTCACAGTGTTTTTCTCAAATGACTGCATTCTGTTTACCTCAATAAGTTGTACAATTTAGTGCCAGTAACAAACTCTGGTGATTATTAAACCAACCTGTACTATACATCTAACTTCTGTATTTCACTTTTTGTTTTGGTTTGTTTTGGTTTGTTTTTCTGGCAAGTCCAGAAGTTCTGTTTCTTTGTGAATCATGATTGCAAGATGATTGTTCTCTAGATGAAGCTGATGTTTAAAAAAAACAACTATTTTTCAGTATCCATATGACTGCCTTTACTTGGTATGTGAAAAATGTTGTTGACAATCCTGAAAAGTCCTTATTGGAGAAGCAGAGCCATACACAGACTCAAGAGCCATCCTGTGAGTCTCCAAGAAGAATTTGAGTGAAACACTGATCAAAGATGTAGAGGAAAAAAGCCTGCCATTTTAATCCAAACCTTTGACTGAAGGAGGGTTTGTTTTTTGTTGTTTTGGTTTTTTTTTTTAATCATACATTAGTATAAATTATTACAGCAAATTAACCTTTCATGGTTTGCATTCCCTGAACATTTGTTTTGTCTAAGCTCAGGCAAACTGCTCACATGAATTTTAGCCAGCTGATGATTACCTTATTTCTGTGCTACAAAGATTTTCCTTTCTACCAAGTGATAATACTTCAGGTACTTGCTGTGAATGTTTGGGTCTCCTCACTCCACTGAAATAATGCTGCTCACTGTAATAATGTTCCTATCTTGGGAAGATGCAAGTCCCATGAGAGCTATTTATTGAATTAGAGGAGAATCCAAGTACTATTCTTATGGTGGCCTTTTGCTCTTGACTGGAATACAGTGAGCTGATGCCTGTCATTCTTAATTTCAAGTAGCTCCCAGCTTATTCAGGAATTGGTCCTTTCAATATATAAGGAATTTATCCCTTCACTAAGTTAGCTAGGGTGGAAAACTTTGTTCTTCATTCATTTTGAACAAAAAACAAACAAACAAACAAAACAAAACCCACCCAAAGAAAAAAAAAACCCCAAACCCAAAAACAAACCCAAAACAAAAGTCAACAAAACAAAACCAAACCAAACCAAAACAAAACCCCAAAACAAACAAACTAAAAATCCACAAAAACCCCCACCAGTTTTCTCTAATTAAAATTGTATAAATTCCTGTCAACTAGTTAATCTTTGATAGAAAGCAAAATAAAGCAATGTCACAATGCTGGCCAACTCTGGAAAACTTGAGTCATTTGCCTTAGGGTAAGAGTCCTCCCAGGCTATCTGTACAGTCACGAGTGAAAGATGGATTTCCTCTCAATTGTGACTCCTTGTAAAAGACTACTTTCTGTGTTTTTGACCAACCTTTGGATGACTCTCTCATTTTCTCTCCCTTCACTCTGTTGATAAGCCCATGGAAAAAAACAAAAACTAATTGTAAGATATACTGAAGGTAGGTAGCCTGATCCTTCCCAATATACTTTCTATCTCCAAGCAGGAGTGTTTCAGGTAGCTGCTGAACGCATTTTTAACCTGCAGCACTCATAAACTCTAGTTCTATACATTGGGGATTTTGCCTTTGTACTAGAGCACAGGTTTGGATATTTTTTTAGTGGTGGTTTCTGATTTAAGAAATACTGTGTAAGGGATGGGGAATATCAAGCATCCTGCATCCCTCTCAATTTCTTTGAAAATAATTTCTTAAATTTAGATTTCATTTTTCACACTTCTTAAGCAGGATTTTCCTTCAAAATATCTAAAATGATACAAAAAAATCTGCCCTCTAGATCATTTAGAACCTGTTATTTTATACAGAGTTTTCCCTATTCTTATCACTTAGATTCTTTTATTACCCATTCACCTCTATAACTCCAATCAGCATTAGCTCTGACCTTCTTGAATAACAGTATATCATCAGCAAACTTTGTGACCTCACTGTTCATGTCCTTAAATGAATTATTTTTATTGATACAATGAACCCATGTCCTAATTCTGGTAGCTTTCCTCCTTCACGTTTATTGGTATTTTTATAGGCTTGGATTTATTTTCCTATTTTAATCAGCTACTACTAATCTGTAAGTGAAACTTCCTTCTTACTAATAATTAATTTTTCTGAATCTTCCCACAAAAGTGTTGTGAAAAGCCTATAAGAGCGTTATGAATGCAAATCTGACTGGATCATCTGTATTTGCTTGTCCTTCCACTTCTTCACAGAAGCTTAATGACTCACTGAGGCACACATTTCCTCTGTAAGAAAAGTGTTTCATTGTTGATGTTGAACTCTGCAGGTCCTGTCTTCATATTTGTTTAACTGTGTATCTTTATAGCATCCTCCAAAACTGGAGGTACTTTTCTTATTCTATTGCCAAATTCAGTTGCCTATCACTGTTAGTGATATACATGTATAACTATGAAATATTCAATCATAATTAAGTTAATTTAGAACACTTGAGTGAATCCATGTGGTCCTTGAATTTTGTTTCATTCTGTTTTACTAATTGATTCCAAATCCAGCTCTGCTGCTGACATTTCACTTGTAGGCAGTTACTCTTTTTTTGCCTCCATATAAACAAACTCCAGTCTGTCAAATTCCCTTAGCTATTTGTAGTGAATACTGATATCAAATTGCCTATATTTTTCATTTAACCAAAAATGCAGTGTTGTTTTTTTTTTTTTCTATTCTTGACTCACTATTTGTACTACAGAGTCTATATCAAGCTTTGTATTTTGGGGAAAACTTTTGTTACTATGTCTTCATCATCAGGGTGATAGGAGAGCTGGCAGATGAACTAGGCAAGCCACTCACTATCATTTATCAATAGTCATGGCTTACTGGAGAGGACCCTGAAGACTAGAAGCTGGCCAGTGTGGTGCCTATCCACAAGAAGGGTCTGAAGGAGGACCCAGAAAATTACAGACCTGTCAGCCTGACCTCAGTGCCATGCAAGATAATGGAGCAGATCATCCTGAGTGAAATCACAAAGCACCTACAGGATGGCCAAGGGATCAGACCCAATCAGCACAGAATTAGGAGGGGCAGGTCCTGCTTGACCAACCTGATCTCTTTTTATGACCAGGTGACCTGCCTGGTGGACGTGGGGAAGGCTGTGGATGTAGTCTACCTGGACTTCAGCAAGGCCTTTGACACTGTCTGCCACAAGAAACTCCTGGCCAAACTGGCATCTTGTGGCTTGGACAGGGGCACACTGTGCTGGGTTAAGAACTGGCTGGATGGCCAGGCCCAGAGATTGGTAGTGAACGGTGCCAAATCCAGTTGGCAGCTGTCACCAGTGGTGTGCCCCAGGAATCAATGCTGGGCCCAGTCCTGTATAATACNAGAGAAGGGCACCAAGGCTGGTGAGGGGCGTGGAGCACAGCCCTGTGAGGAAAGGCTGAGGGAGCTGGGGTTGTTCAGCCTGGAGGAGGCTCAGGGGAGACCTTACTGCTGTCTACAACTACCTGAAACAAGGTTGTATGCAGGCAGGGGTTGGTCTCTTCTGCCAGGCACCCAGTGACAGAACAAGGGGACACAGTCTCAAACTGTACCAGCACAGCTTTAGGCTGGATGTTAGGAAGAAATTTTTCACAGGAACAGTGACTGCCCATTGGAATGGGCTACCCGGGGAGGTGGTGGAGCCACCATCCCTGGAGGTGTTTAAAAGGAGGCTGGATGAGGCACTTAGTGCCATGGTTTAGTTAATTAGAATGGTTAGCTGATAGGTTGGACTCAATGATCCTAGAGGTCTTTTCCAACCTGTGATTAGAAAGCTGCATTGTAAAGTCTTTATGACATAAGTTCATTGTGATTTTACACTTAATATTCTAAACAATGCTTTTATTTGTTTTAGAAAAATAATATTAGAACCTAATTTATTCACTTATCTTCAATGCTCTAAACTAAGTTGCATAACTGTCATCTTTAAAGTAATTAGACAAGAGGAGTAGTAGTAGATCCAGGTGCTTTGGATGATCTCAGTAGAATTAACTTTCTTTTTGTTCAAGATAATGAAAAATGTCCACTGTGTAAACACTTATGCATTGATGCAATAAGCACAGGAAGGACATGGA
>WBNM01023904.1:0-21520 GCA_013399055.1 Ramphastos sulfuratus
ACAGATTGTTAATATCATATCAAGGCATGGGTGGCTAAAGCCAGCTTGGCTTCAAATATATTTACCAGAGTCATGCTGCTATAGAGCACAGTGTTTTCAAACAACATCTCTGTACTAACATGGCTAGACACAAATGCAGAGCAGTTACAGTGTCCCTCACTTAGCGGAGAAAAGCAGAATAACCAACACTGGCCTCATTTTGAAGAACTCCAAAGATCCACCATCGTTCTGGGCAAAACAATTCCAACCCTCAGCCACCTTCACAGGGAAGGTTTTGTTTCCTTATGTACTGCTGGCATTTTCCTTGCTGCCAATAGTAACTGTGTCACCCCTTGTGCTCTGCTGAGTGCCTGGGAGAAGGGTTGGCTTTCCTACCTCTCTCACCAGCCAAACCCTGCCTCTTCTCCTTGCATCACAGTGTCAGGGAAGGGGTAATTAGGTACTGTGAGACGATATTATAAAAATATTAATATATAATTTATTAATATTAANACCCTTTTTTGGGCAGATCACGGGCCCTGCACAAGGCAATCATGTGCCCCCTGTTTACCGCAGGTGATGGACGGACGCCAGACCCCAGACTTAGTGGCGCCAGGTCCTTTGTCCCTTTTCCCGCGGTTGCTCTCCCCAAAACAGAAGGAGGGAGAGCAGAAAAACATGTCTGCATAAGCCAGGAGATGTACAAGCCTCATTTGGCCTGTTTAGGCCTACCACGACACACAGTTCAGCTGCTCACTGCCACCCTGATATCCCACCTGTGAGGCCTGGCTGGTATTTTTCAGTGTGAAAGCCCCAGTGCCTTGCTCCTCATCCTATGGTGAGGAGGCAAAGGAGACCCTAGGGAGGCCATCACTCCTTCTCTGGCCTTTAAAAAGTACTCCTTTGGCAGCCTGCTCAGCATTTTTCTGACATTTTGTTCTCATTTACAGTTTAAATACTAAAAGCTTCATTATGATGCCATTCATTACTTGTATTTCAATCTAACAAACTTCCTTCTCTTCACCTTGACATTTATTTGCTGTTAATGCACAGGCCAGAATTGTTGCAGTTTATTTGGCCCAGGTAAAGGTTATTTGGCGATGAGCAAGACTTAAGTTCTCACTGTGATATTTGCAGCTGTAGCTGAACTTGGTTTACGACTCTGCATTGCTGAATTGCAAACAAAAGCAGCACCACTGTGTGTTATTTCCATGTTCTGTGCACAGTGCTCAATTTGTGCACACTTCAAACCATTAAAACATCCATTTAGGCAGTCACCTTCTACCTCTTGATAACAGAGAGAAGGAGAAACGTGAGAAAACACACAAATCCCCATAATAACAATAAATAAAGATTAATAGAGATTGGTCTGAACAGAATGTTTTTCTTTTAACCAGTTACTGTGGTGCATTACTAGTGGTTTTTCAACAGCCTGAAATGAAGCTGCTGGAAACATTATGAGGTTTGCAAACATCTTACATTTTGGGGCACTGATCAGACATGTTCAAACAGTTCATCTGAGCTTTCAGAGCTGCAATATATGTGCTAAACCTCGGAAAAAGAGTCAGCTTGCACACATCAACAGTCATGCTTCAGTTGTCAGCCTGTATTTTTTATACATAAATTAGCTTTTCCAAACAAAGAAGAATTTCTCTATTACCACAGGATAATGCTGTCACTTGATAAGATTTAATTTTATGGTTGTTATAAATAACTTTGTTGTAATCAGTCTTCATCCCCATTTCAGCCTTCTTTCTTGGCAAAGCCTATGGCTTGCAGTAAAGGCAAAGGGAAACACAGGAGCACTGACCTACTATAACAGTGTCTCTCCACAAAGCTCATTGGAAGACTGGAATTTCCTTTAAAATAGCTTGTATGAATTTTCAGATTTCATAGTAAGTGCTTCCAAGCTAATACTGTAACATTGACATGAAAAAGTCAGAGACAAAGCCAAAGCAAGGTGCATGGAAAAACATAATAAAAATATACTTAAAATATATACATATCTTTTTGTAAAGTAGACATGTAAGTCTTTGTTCTTTTACTATTTCTTCCACTTCTATTGCTTCTTTTACACACTGCTCTTCAAAGGCCCTGACAACCTGTTTGGGCCATCACAGTATCTCATGTAGCATTTCTCTTGTGCACTGCTCTCTCGCTCTTCAGCCATGAAGGACTTTCCTTGGTGGCTGCCAGAGTGCAGAGCCAGCTGTTCAGCTGTGTAACCGTGACAGCACAGAAATAGCTGTTCTGCTCAGCACTTCCAGCCACATCAATCTCCATAACAGGCATCAGGAACTCTGCGTGACACCCCTCTAGGAAATCACTATGACATGATGTGATAGTTGGCACCCAATATAATGTTTGAGCTCTGGATGCCAGGGTAAACCTCATTAATCATTAGTCATCAGTGACCTGTCTGCAGGACAGCAGGGGTTCTGGTGTGACAAGGATAGAGCCACTGTTGCTCCCCACTGGTTCCTGGTGGGGAGATCCCTGGTGGAAGCTCTCTCACTCATCCCTCCTTCCCCAACCTCCTCTAGCTGTGACAACTTTTTTTCACCTAAATTCTAGAGCAACGACATTGTGGTGGTTTGGCTTGGGGGGATGCAGGTAAATGCCCACCAAAGCCACTCTATCAGTCCCCTTCTTCAATGGACAGGGGAGAGGGGAAGATATAACAAAAAGCAGTTATAACATAGAAGCAATTTAATTATGACAATAAGCAGAGCAATAGACCACATGGGAGCAGAAGCAGAGAGAGATGTTAGTATGAGGACAGGCTGAGAGAGTTGGGGTTCTTCAGCCTGGAGAAGAGAAGGCTTCCAGGAGACCTTAGAGTAGCCTTCCAGTATCTGAAGGGGGCCTACAGGAAGGCTGGGGAAGGACTACTTACAAGATCTTGTAATGACAGGACAAAAGGCAATGGGTTTAAACTGGCAGAGGGGAGATTCAAAGTGGATGTTAGGAGGAAGTTCTTTCCAGTGAGAGTGGTGAGACAATGGAACAGGTTGCCCAGAACCACCAGTGGGAGGTGTCCCTGCCTATGGCAGGGGGCTGGAACTAGATGATCTTTGAGGTCCCTTCCAACCTTACCANAGAAATGTGTGAGAAGTGTCTTATCTATATTTTGACTAGCTGCACTTCTCAGCAGAAGAAGTGCATAGGTTACTGATGTTGTTTCTCTTTCTTCTCACAGCTAAGGATTTAATTTCTCTCAGTAAAATATTCCAATTAGCCTCAAACCAGCACACAGTGTCTTGAGGCTGGGAGACGTTGGAAAAAACCCAGCCTGGGTGCTCAGCTCAGCAGCAGCCACAACACTGCTGTGTTATCAACACTCAGCTACAGCACTGCAAAACACAGCATTAGAAAGATGTTTTGAGGAGAATTAACCTCAGCTCAGCTCAGCCCAAATCTACTGCGGACATTCATCTCCTCCAAATGCCTGCAAGATAGCCTGGCTACCAAGCATACCTCCCTCTTCCCCATGGCCATACAGATGTGGAATTTCCCCCACTCCAGGTGGCCTCACACCTTCTCACAGCTCCCAGGAAGGGGAAACCTGGATTCCTCCAAAAGCTTTCATTTCCTACCTTTGCACTAATAGCAATGAGAAGAGGTGATGCATTAGGAGGAAAAATGTTTCCAGTGGAGAAAGATCACATTACTAAGGTTTATTTGCCTCCTGCCACATCATGCTTCCTCTTTCTCCTCCCAGTGATCATCCTTTCCTGGCTCTATGGAATCCAGTGCACCTTCTTTGCACAACATTAGGCACCCAACAGAATGAACCTCTGCACCCTCAGAAAGCCTACTGAAAACCTTTATTTGTATTTTGCAGGCATGGGTAGACTAAACTGATTAGTGCCAAACTGTAAGCAGCCCATATTTTCTCTTTATCTCACACTAGTGGGAACCACTGTACACTGACAGACCCTCATGTGCAGCCTCACAATGTTTCAACTAACATAATTTGTCTTCTCAAATGTGACATTATTTTTGCACTTAAGTCTGCCTGATAAAAGTGAGCAAGGATATAAGCACTACCTAAGGTCTCCATGCTGCACTGATCTGCCAGAGCTGGGGGGACAGAAGGGAGCAGGCAAAACACCCTGTGAGCAGCTCAGCTGTGTTCTGCTTAGCATCTGTGTTGTGCTTCTTCCAGATAATGAAAGTGACTTCTACTTTTTGTGACATTCTTATCTGTGCTTTGCCAGGTCCATATGTTAGCATCTCTGAAATACGTGGGTATCATCAACACCTCACTCAGATTAAATTCATGATATGAAGTTGCCATGAAGATGATCAGAGGGCTGCAGCAGCTCTGCTGTAAGGACAGGCTGAGAGAGTTGGGACTCTTCAGCCTGGAGAAGAGAAGGCTTCGAGGAGACCTTAGAGTAGCCTTTCAGTATCTCAAGGGGGCCTACAGGAAAGCTGGGGAGGGACTATTGACAAGGTCTTGTAATGACAGGACAAGGGGCAATGGGTTTAAACTGGAAGAGGGGAGGTTTAAACTGGATGTTAGGAGGAAGTTTTTTACAGTGAGGGTGGTGAGGCACTGGCACGGGTTGCCCAGGGAGGTTGTGGCTGCTCCCTCCCTGGAGGTGTTGAAGGCCAGGTTGGAGGAGGCCTTGAGTGACCTGTACTAGTGNGAGAGAGTTTTGGTCTCTCTGGCTGCTTGTGTGCCTGTTGGCCTCTCTGCTGAGTAGCCTAATTAACCACTCTGCTTCTAACCCTCCTTGCTGATCCTTCAAACTCACCTTGCACGTAAGGCAGACCCTGGGATAAGGTATAGGGGTGGGAAGATGGTGGAAGGGTGGTTGGGAGCCCCTCCTGGGGACTCTGATTTCTGGGAGGGGGTTGTGTTTCTGTATTCCCTTTAACTTGTATATTTCTGTAACTATTCCTGTCTATTGTGTGTATCTCTGCTTGTATATTGTGCTAAGCTGTAAATAGAGCTTCAGTCCTTAACTTCCAGCTGGCTGAGTCTAGTTTGTGTGATTTTATAAAGTGTAGGGGGCTGGGGAACTCCCAAACCATCACAAGTCACAAATGGATTCACCTCAGCACAGCTGAACAAATAATCCATTCTGCCTTCATGGGGGATGGAAAGCTGGACAAAAGAGTCAGTAGTGTACAAGCTGCAATCACCTCATCCTATAGTGAGCAATTTCATTTGATCTTAAAACACCAGTCTCTATTAGTTGATGAGGCCAGCTTTGTGTATAATGAAAGACAAGACACCCAGCTCAGGTGTGCACCCTCTCTCCACTGGCACATAAACTGAGGCCAAAGTAATTTGGAGACAAGGTCACAGCTTGATTTTTGTAGTTGACCTTGGAGGGCTGCTGAAAAGTGAATGCAGGCACACGACCAGCTGGGTTTTTTTTTCCCCACCCTTTAACAACAATAGTGCAAATTCATGTGTTTTGGCTGATGGTCAGCTTAAAGAACAGCTTCACCCTGTCAAGCAGGAGGTGCTGAGGACAAGTATTGCTCCAGTGCAATCTACATCAAACAAACTAGAAAAGCCTCTGAAGTTTGCATTCTATATTTTATACTATAAAATCTAAGCTGTGATATATAACCTGCTGATAAGGACAGAAAAAAACCCCAAGATTTTCAAACTTATAACCTGAAAAATGCATAACATGTGTGCAAAAGACAGCTAGATGTGATACTTATTAAATATTATCACAGAGCTGAAGGATCCTAGCTGAGTATTAGATCTTCAATGTGCTGGAATCTGTGCAAATATACCAAAAAGACATTCTACGTATTATGGAATTAAAATGTTCATAATGGCTCGATGAACTGCAACAGAGGTGTGGGAAAATGATGCTGGCATTTTTTAAAGTAGCAATTTTAATGCTGAAATAGAAAATCTGAGATAGACTTTATAGCATTCTCCTAACATTTTCACTGATTTTGTGTGTGTATATATCAAGGTACTCAACAGGTAAGCCTGAGAGAAGACTGTATCTGTATTTTATGTAGAAACCAAGGACTGTTGCCTAGGATGCATGCTCTCACCAGTGGGCTGTAAGGGCTGTTGCTTCTGCATTTGTTTTTATCATTTATTTCTTTGCTTCACCCTAGACATCCTCCTTCTTCCATTCATTCTCTATTTAATGAGAAAGCTGTCACGGGGGAAAAGACAACATCTTCTTCTCAGATATTTTAAAAGAAAGCATTAGTAGGATTTCAATAGCCCTTTAGGGGATCATTACCCAGGAGAAGGTAATCTGAGGCTCCCTTACAATGCCAAGCCTGGACAGGCTGGAGAGATGTGCCCAGGCCAACCTCATGACATTCAACAAGGCCAAGTGCAAGGTCCTGCACCTGGGTAGGCACAAGCCCAAGCACAAATCCAGGCTGAGTGGTGAATGGCTGAGAGCAGCCCTGAGGAAAAGGACCTGGGGGTCTGGGTTGATGAAAAGCTCAACATGAGCCTGCAGTGTGCACATGCAGCTCAGACAGCAACCGAGTGCTGGGNTGGAAAACATCACTACTTCTTGCATCTCTTTTGGGAACTTTGAACTAGAAGAACAAAGTGATTGCAGACCACAGGCATCCCTGGAGTGACACAGCAGCTCAGCTGGAGGGCATGTGCAGGATCTTTTGTCTGCAGCAGCTAAATTCTGCCTAGGTCTTTACAGGTTGTGTCTGGAGCCTAGAAATTTTAATCTCCAGTAATACAAGACTCATTAATATAACAGACTAATGACCTGTAAAATTTCAGTTTAAAATGCCTTTGGAGAACTATAGTATACATTTTAAAAAGTAACTGAAGATACATTTCCACTCTGCTTTTACTCTCATAACTCATAAAGTAGAAAGCATTTCATATAAAAAGACTCTAAACCAAACCCCTTTTTCTCATTTTAATTTTTTACAAATCTATAAACAATTTTATATAAAGAGACTGTAAAATGCATGTCTTTCTGGTTCTTTGCTATGCTGACTTCTCAGAGTGGTACAAATTTCTATGTCTAAGATTCTGGAAAGAAGGGTTTATACGAAAACATCGATGCTATCTTAACTGTTGTGCTCTGACCAACATCGCAGCAACGGAGAACACCAATGAAGTACTGCAGTGCTGTATAATTGCCTTATTAATTGGAACATTATTTACAGAGAGGGCTGCCTTCACAGCGTGCACCTACTTTCTGAAATGCTTGCAGCACTCAGGACACAGCAGGCAGCCAGCATAAAAGTTCAGTTAAAGAACCAGTGAAATAGCCATTCGTATAAGTGCGAGTTAATGAATTGAGTCCTCCTGGCAGGAAAACTTGGATATGAGCAAGCATTTTCAAACTTAAAGAGAGGTGACCTTAAAAGCCTGCCAACCCTCAAATGTAATGCAGCATTTATGATGATGGTGGTAGAGCCCTTTAATTTTCAGACAAAGAACAACCCCTCTTAGCTATTCTGTTAAAATGCATTGTACAATACGTTATAAACTGGAAATGAGACAGTAAAGAAGAAAACCCCTTTGAATGTGTAGGGCACCACCTCACATTTAAATTAACTGCTTATATAGCACTGTACATACTAAAGCCCATGCATGGCAGCTGTTTATGTAGTCCTTCCGTGATAAAAGTTCTCCAGACACCATGAAAAGGAACTGCCAAGCTCTCTCTATGCTCCTAAAAATGACATTAGTGCCAACTACTCAACAAAGCATCTCATATTTTCGATGTCCCCGTAAAATCCTTTCAGCTGGCAGAAGGAAGATGATGATCTCTGTCCCTCTGCCTTTGCAATGTCATAGAATCATAGAACCATAGAACGGTAAGGTGACTTAGCAAATTCAGTGGAAGAAAAACAAGCAAAACAAAACAAACCCCACCAACAAAAAGCATGCAAGGCTTAGAGCTTTGAAGAATTGTTTTCCCCAAGATTAATGTTTCATTATCATATATAAAGTATAGCACAGCTTACTACATCAGGAGTTACATTTACAGCTTCAGTGCTAAGTTCATAAATTGCTATGTGGTTTATTCAGCACAGATACACAACACTTTTTTTTTTTAAAGAGTTTTATGGTAACCAATATTTTCACAAAATACCTGATAAAATCCGTTTTTTTTTTTTAATAATTTACTTCCCAAAATATCTGATAATTGCAGACTTCAGGACAGACTGCCCTTCTTGCCAGGCCAACCTAGCTTAGTGCAGAGCAGGAAGATGATTTTTTGCTGTTAACACTGAGTTGCCACAAATCAAACTTTCACTGTAGGCTCTTATGATGTGTCACTCATGATGCTATAACTTGCTCCCAGTTCTCGGAAACCGAAGCCAGTTGCTTCCTTGGCAATTATATGGTATAAAAGTAACCTGGATCCCAGTTCATCTGCAATGAACATTAAAGCCTTTAATGTTAGGTATTCAGTGGAAAACAGAGCACTCTGGAGTCTAATTTCCTCTGCGGATCTAGTAAGTTCTCTTTTCCTCCAAAAAAAAAAAAAACAAACCCACTGAATATCAACATTGTGTTTTATTTTTTTTTTCCTTTGGTGCTTTGAGTAAAATCAACTATCTTGCAGTTAAAAAAACAAAGCATCTGTTTGTGCAACACATCCCATCTACGTCTAGCTACCTATCTGAGACAGACCCACCTCTGCTTTCATTGCTTTATGCAATCCAGCTTCCATTGCCCTGCAGCTTATGCTTCATTTTGGCTGAGTCTGCCACCACCCATCACCACCAAAACCCCCTACCAGCCCAAAGGAAAGAAGTGCCTAGGGACACAGACAGCACCAAGATGAAGGCAGGTTACAGGCAATAAGAGTTTTTTTGGGTATCCCATATGCATTTGAGAAAAAGTACTGTGCTCTTGGAGAGCAGACAGCTGGAATGGAAGGATATCCAAGTTCCTGATTTCTCTTTCTTTCAATGCTCAATTATTCTTTTCCCCTACAGAGTGGCTACATTAACTTCAGCTTTCTGGATCACATTCAGCTGAGATAGGCAATAACCACATTACTCCAGCAGTTTCAAACGCTGGTGGCATTTCCTTGACTCTTGCCAAGTACAAAACTATTACAATTGTTGCTAGATTTGCTACCAGCCCACTTCTGAAAACCAGCAGCACTCCAGCAGTGTTTAGGGTTGCATTCTGCATTAGCTAACACTGTAAATAGTATCATCTTCCAATATGATCTTCCTTTCAAAAATGACACTCCACATTGATGGCTCTTCTTTTTAATTTTTTTTCTTTTTTCCTTTTCCTTTTCTCTTTTTCTTTTTTTCTTTTTTCTTTTCTTCTTTTTTCTTTTCTTTTCCTTTTCATTTTTTCTTATTTGTTTCTTTTCCTTTTTCTTTTCATTATTCTTTTTTCTTTCTTTTTATTTTTTCTTTTGTCTTTTTTTTTCCTCTTTTCCTTTTCCTTTTTTCTTTATTCATTCATTTGTTTATTTTTCATTATTCTTTTTTCTTTTTCTTTTTCCTTTTCTTTTTCTTTTCCTTTTTCTTTTTTCTTTTTCTTTTTCGTTTTCTTTTTCATTTTATTTTTATTTTCCTTCTTTTCCTTTTTTTTCTTTTTTCTTTTTCTTTTTCGTTTTCTTTTTCATTTTATTTTTATTTTTCTTCTTTTTCTTTTCCTTTTAATTTTTCTTTTTCTTTTCTTTTTCTCTTTTTTTTTTTTAATATCTAAACAAACTTGTTCCATGATTCCATTTAGCAAAAGGAATTATAAAAGACTTAAGGAAAGACAGTTTAATGTAAGCACAGAGATTTAAGTGGGTGAGTTAAGTTGGATTAGTGATCCCATAATCTAGATCAGACCAACTTATATTTGGCTAATCATAGAATCGAGTTACTAGAAGCTTGCATGTCAAATGCAGATAAACTGTGAGAAAGCCTAGTGGCTTTCTACAATGGTGTAACTACATCAGTGGACAAGGGAGACCAACAGATGTCATCTGTCTGGATTTTTGTAAGGTTTCTGACACAATCCCCCACAACATTCTTCTCTCTAAGCTGAAGAAACACGGATTTGGTGGGTGGACTTCCCAGTGGATAAGGAAAGGTTGGATGATTGAATACAAAGGGTCAATTCAATGTCTAGACAGAGAGGAATGATAAGTGGTGTCCCTCAAGGGTCTGTAATGGGACCAGTGCTCCATTAATGATACAGACAGCATGATTGAGTTCAATCTCAGCAAAGTTTGCAGATGATACCAAGCTAAGTGGTGTGGTTGGTAAGACTGGAGGACAGGATGCCATCCAGAAGGACCTGGACAGGCTGGACAGGTGGGCTGAGGAGAATCTCCTGAGGTTCAATAAGACAAAGTGCAAGGTTCTATACTTAGGTCAGGGCAACTCTTGATATCAATACAGATTGGGGGATGATGAGATTGAGAGCAGCCCTGCAGAAAAGAACTTGGGGTAATGGTGGATGAGAAGCTGGATGTGAGCCAACAGTGCACACCTGCAGCCCAGAAGGCAAATTACATCTTAGACTGCATCTGTAGAAGCACAGAGAGCAGGTTGAGAGAGGTGATTCTGACAGTTTGCTCTGGTGAGACCTCACCTGGAATACTGTCCACTATGGAGTCCCCAACACAAGAGAGACATCGACCTGCTAGAGTGGGTCCACAGGAGGGCCACAAAGATGATCAGAGGGCTGGAGCACCTCTTTTATGAAGACAGGCTGAAAGAACTGAGGCTGTTTGGCCTGAAGAAGAGAAGGCTCTGGGGAGACCTTATAGCTACATTTCAGTATCTGAAGGACACCTACAAGAAGGCTGGGGAAGAACTGTTTAGATGGGCTTGTAGAACTAGGATGAGGGGCAATGGTTTTAAACTGGAGCGGGATAGATTGAGGTTGGACATAAGGAAGAACTTCTTTACAATGAGAGTGGTGAAATACTGGATGTGGTTGAGGGCCCATCCCTGGAGACATTCAAGATCAGACTTGGTGTTGCCCTGAGGCAGCCTGATTGAATTGGAGGTGTCCCTGCTCACTGCAAGTGGATTGGACAAGATAACCTCTGAGGGTCCCTTCTGTGAATCCGTGAAATAAAAGTTTTCTGTGTTATAAAGCTACCGCCGAGCCCCTAACAGAGATGATCCAGACTCAGGCAACCCCACAGCAGGCTGGATCCACATCATGGCTGCCTCTTGGGCTATATTCTGGCATTATGCCTCTAGTACTGTGCCTCTTGGAGCCATCTGTCATGGTAGGCCTAAGCAGGCCGAAATAGGCTTATACATGTCCTGGCTTGCCCAGGCATGTTCCCCTGCCCCCCCTCCTTCTGTGCTGGGGGAAGCAGCCACAGGAAAGAGGAGAAAAGCCCTGGCTTCACCTAGTATGGTCAAGCTTGGCAAAGTGCCATCCTGATTGGCTAATCTATGTCCAAAGGTTCATTAGTCTCAGGCTGCATGGATAAAAAGGGATAAGCAGGCAGCACAAGTGGTGCTCTGCCATTGTATCCGTGCTTGCTTACTACCTCATTGCATCCTGAGCTGTGTGGAACTCCAGCAACCAGGATTAGCCTTTAAATGCCTCCGTGCAATCAGCCTGCACAGCCAGCATGACTGAGACTGCACACCACAGGACATCCTGCCCAAACCTGAAACCCTCCTGCCAAGACAAGAAGTCCTGGAGATAACACAGATCATCCAGAGGAGATCAGGACCAGGTCAGAGCTTGTCTGCCTCCTTTCCCCAGCACCCAGAAGCCTGGGAAACTCCAAAGCCTCTGACGGCTTTGAGACCCCCAACAGCAACCCCTCCATGTGCTTTGGGTACTGTCCCATAATATTGTGTGAGTAAATCCTTAAAGCCTCTTGTGATCACTAATTGCCTTCTGCCATNGGCTTGCTGAGATGTATAAAAACAAGGACACAAACAGAGAGAACAGAGAGAGTCTCTCTCTCTCTGGGAGCTACTGTGTCTTCTGGGCTTCTGCTGTGTAACCCAACTAATCATTCTGCTTCTAACCCCCCTTGCTGATCCTCCAAACTCACCTTGCACATAAGCCAGACCCTGGGACAAGGTAGAGGGGTGGAAAGAAGGTGGAAGAGTGGTTGGGAGCCCCTCCTGGGGACTCTGATTTCTGGGAGGGGTGTTGTGTTTCTGTATTCCCTTTAACTTGTGTATTTCTGTAAATATTCCTGTCTATTGTGTATATCTCTGCTTGTACATTGTGCTAAGCTGTGAATATAGCTTCAGTCCTTAACTTCCAGCCAGCTGAGTCTAGTCTGGGTGATTTTCATAGAGTGGGGAGACAGGTAACTCCCAAGCCATCACAACCCCCCTTCATGGTTGAAAACTATGTACTCAACTCCATCCCTGAAATGATGCATGCATCACGGGCAATAAACAGGAGGAGCTGGTGGCCACTGTGCTACAAGGAAACAATGATGTGGCAGCCATCATGGAAACTTGGTTACGCCCATTTCATGCTATCTTAAGGTAAAGAAGTGTTTGGCCAAATTCTTCCAGATGTGCTTTTTTGAATTGATTTCACTCTGGCTGCTGCATCATAGTGGCTTTGTAACATGAAGCTGCACGTGTGCACGACACTAGGGTGTAAAACCTGCTGGGATAGCATTGAAAAATTGTGTAGGATGGAAGGACTTGTGCTTTGTGCAGTCTTGTCCATGATGTCCTGGAGTGAATTAGTTTGCAGAAGTGAGCCCAGGCATTAGTGAGAGCTGGGAGCTCAGCAGGGCAGTTCATCTCTGGGCATGAACTGGGCGTGCAACACATCTTATTGTGGGGTACGACACTCCACAGTTCCACCTGAGACTTGAGGTCTATTTTGGCATTTAAAAAGCGTAACACATAAGCACAGAGAGCCTTCCAGGGGCTGTTCTGGTCAGAGGCTGGCACTTACAGGGCAAGATCCTAAAGAATCTGGTTGGACTGAGGAGACTCTTGCAAAAGCGGAATTGATCCATTCTCAAGAGTGGTGAACTGAGGCAGGGAAATCACCAAGACTCAGGAGAGACCTTTTATACCAACTTTGGTCAGTGGTCCCTAGGATTTCAGGCTCCCTCAAGAACATTATGTTTTTAGCCTGCAGTCACTCATGTTAGGAGGAAGCAGAATTCTCATGCAGGACACTCTGAAGTCATTTCCAGACCAGTAAAAGCAATTACCAAGGAGCAGAGGGCTTTTGGTGGCATTCTCAGATCTTGCCAAAGAGCGGCGCAGCACATGCCAGCAGTCACTCAGCAAACCTAGCTAAAGCTCAATTATTGATCTCAAGTGCCCCCTCCTTTCCCACCAAGATACTGGAAATAGCCTAAGGCTCTCCACTCACTTGGCAGTGCAGCCTAGAGACACAGCAGGGAAGTATGATGGGACTCAACACATGGCAGAGACAGATGGGCTCTTCCTGCTCTATGCCTCCATTCCCTTTGCCTGTGTTTACACGAACATCTTCTTCCTCTTCTCTGGCAGACTGAGCCTTAGGGATATTGCATGGCTGCACAGTTAGTAAAACTGATACCCACGGCCATGCCATCTCCTCTGGACTCATGGTCTCAGAAGTTGCTATGGCATTCCCTCTAGACTTCTCCTTTAAGCAAGTCTTGGGGCATGGCTTCCATAGGCAGTAGTCTGGCTAAATGTTCTCACACAAAGTCGCAAAGTTCAGGTGCTACAACCTAGATGAGCTTTTAGCATCTCCATGCACCACCAAAAGCATCAAGGTTGTTGGCTTGGGCTTGTCCCTCAAGGTCTTCCAGCATGGAGCTGGTCACTGAAGGTGTGCTCACCCTTGGTGCTGATGGAGATGGAGGTCTAGTTAAAGTCTTCTGAAAGACTGCTGTAGGTGTCAGGTAGGGCTGCCTGTCTCAGCCGGGTAGAGTATAGGCTACAGCCATGGCGGTAACACTGTAGTGGAGAGATAATTAATTAATTATTGTGAGATGGTATTTTTTAAAAAATTAATATAGTTGTGCTGGTTTGAGCTAATTGGAATATTTTAATGAAGAAAATTATACTATATGCTGTGAAAGGAAAACAATGGTGATGTCTACTTCACTCATAGGCTTGCTGAGATGTTTAGGAATAAGTACTCAAAACAAAAGATAAGTCGGTCAGGCTTGTCGGTGCCTCTGGGGCACAGCGTCTGGGGCTGTCTAGCAGCTTCTGAGCTTCTCCTCTCTCCTGATTAAATTCATTAACCACTTTCCTTCTAATCCCCTCCAGCTGATCCTCAAAATTCTCCTTACGTGTGAGGTATACCTTGGGGTGAGGTATACCTTGGGGTAAGGTATAGGGGTGGGGAGAAGGTGGAAGGGTGGTTGGGAGCCCCTCCTGGGGTCTCTGATTTCTGGGAGGGGAGTTGTGTTCCTGTATTACCTTTACCTTGTATATTTCTGTAAATATTCCTGTATATNGGATGATCTGCATTATCTCCAGGACTTCCCATCTTGGCAGGAGGCTTTCAGATGTCTTGTGGTGTGCAGTCTCAGCATGGTGTCATGCTGGCTGTGCAGGCCAGTTATGTGGAGGCTTTTAGAGCCTGATCCTGGTCACTGGAGTTCCACACAGCTCAGGATGCAATAAGGTAGTAGGACCACAGATAGAGAGCAGATACAATGGCAGAGCACACATATAATGGCAGAGCACACCTTGTAATGGCAGAGTGCACAATGTGCTCCCTGCTCATCTCCCTTTATTCATACAGCCCGAGACTAACAGGCCTTTGGACTCAGAACAGCCAATCAGGATGGCACTTTGCCAAGCTTGACCATATTAGGTGAAGCCATAGGTTTGCTTTACCCTTTTTAGGGCAGAACACAGGCCTTGCACAAGGTATACACAAGCTGAGCGTGTGTACCTTGTTTACCACAGGCTGCAAAGGGCCAGGGTCCCCAGATTTAGTGGCTCCAGGTTCTTTGTCCTCTTTCCTGCGGTTGCTTCTCCCCAAAACAGAGAGAAGGAGAGCAAAAAAACACGTCTGGGCAAGCCAGGACATGTATAAGCCTATTTTGGCCTGCTTAGGCCTACCACGACAAACACTCACACAATATCTACTTCTGGGAGAATTGCCTGGGAAAGACATTCTATAACTCCTGATGATTAAAGCATCAAGAGATCCTTGAGTCTAATTCCAAGTTTCTGGGATCTACCATGCTAATCATAACCAGTGTATGCTACAGCTATGGACTTGGACTATAGTGAACACTGCTGCTTTGTTGTTTGACAGTAATTCCCTCCTCTTTTTGTCCCTGGTAGTTCTTCTCTTGATTGCTGCTGTGTGACCACTACTATTTTAAAGAACTTGAAGACTGCAAATAAAGGGTTGGTTGCTTGCTTGCCTCACTGGTACCTTGAGGCATTTTTCTTGTGCTTAGTGCCCATTACTAAAGCCTGACATCCATCCACTGGATCTCATTTTCAGAGATATTCTGTGGCCCCAGGAGACACTTTGCCTAGTTTAAAAATTAGCACTCTATCTGAAGATAGGAACATTGCCAGCTAGTCAAGCACCACTAAAAATTATCCCTTTTTTATTCTGCCTAGCTCAGTACTCCACCTTCCAAAAGCAAATTATATGCTTTGATTTCCAATATTTTCCCCATCCTGGCTTTCCTGCCCTATAGTTGCTATTGAATTTTATTCTTACTTGTACAGACCACTGCCCTGATATAATGAGATACAGGAGTTAACTCTCCCAGTGTTCTTTCTGGGTTTCAGTTGTTTTTCCTTTTGTGTGGTTTGTTTGTTTGTTTGTTAATTTATTTTAATCTGTAGGCACAAAACAGATGGGTAGAAGGAAACAAGGGAAAAAAGGTACACACAAGACTAATGGAACACTGGGGAGGAAGATCAGGGGAAGGAGAGAGACAGATCAGCAGCCATCAGCCAGAAGTCAGCTGAAATTGAGCTGCATATACAGGCTGTTTACTTCACTGCTGTCCCAGAGTGTGTGAAAGAATGAGGTCATGAGGTGCATCTGCTCCACTTTTTAGTACAATAGCTCTGCTTGCTTCACCTCTAAATTGGTTTAATCTCTGGAAAGGATTTCTCTGTTGTGTAGTGATTGCTGCAAACAGAAAGAGGGTGAGTGGAAGCCATTCAAGTCCATACATTACATATTTAATCATTGTTTCCTCTGATGCAAGGCTTATTGCTATAGGCATGCTTTCCATTTTATGCATCCCTCCCTTGGGCCACATCTAATTCCTCATATTGTGGCTGACATTCAGGCATTTAAATTACAGCTCTCTATCTTGCTTTGCAGACTGCAGTGACTTTCTTGGCTTTAGAGTATTTGCTGTCCAGATGTCAAATAAGAAACAGGTGGCATCACTGAAACATGGTTTGCCTATAAATTTCTTCAGAAAACAAGGTAAAATTTCAAAATGTATTTAAGCTTTATGGTCTGTATTATTAAGAGGCATTTCAGCCCTAGGTAGTTTACTAATCTTAGTGGGACTTGGGGAGACAAAGCCTTGAAAGAGTCTCTGTGCAATTTGAAGACAACTATTTCTCAGGCTTGCACCTTCTTTCCTCAAAGAATCAACACTCCCTTGATGAGTTTGGCTCTCACCTCATACAATTTTTTCTCCTTTCATTGAAAACTTTCTCCAGCATTCCCTCCACTAGATGGTACTAGGGCAACGCATTTGTCTTCACAGACTTTCCCAGTGATGATAATCATAATTTTTAAATGTCCCTTGCATATATAGCAGAAAATGGTCAGAGTTTTTGGGGTGCAAGAAACTTCTGATGAAGACCATTAAACTTTAAAGGTGAAATACTCAAAATTTAGCAAAGAAAACTGGTGGTCTGAGCAAACAGCTTGCTCTTGTACCTGTTACGACAATTTTCAGTTGTATATTATCATGTTAATTTTTCCATAGTTCTGGTTTTATTCATCCTCTAAGGGCATGTACAATTGCTGTCTACAACTACCTGAAGGGTGGTTGTGGCCAGCAGGAGGTTGCTTTCTTCTCTCAGGCAACCAGCACCAGAACAAGAGGACACAGTCTCAAGCTGTGCCNTCATCTTTGTGGCTCTGTGCTGGACTCTCTCAAGCAGTCCCTCTTAAACTGGGGGGGCCCAGAACTGGACACAGTACTCCAGATACAGTCTCACCAGAGCAGAATAGAGAACCTCTTTCGACCTACTAACCACACCCCTTTTAATACACCCCAGAATGGCATTGGCCCACCTGGCCACAAGAGCCATTGCTGGCTCATGGTCAACCTCCCATCAACTAGGACCTCCAGATCCTTTTCCCTTTTAAAATATTATAACAGCAAAGAAATGTTAAGAACGATATTAAAATTAGATCCTACCACTATCTTTTCCCGAAAGTTACATTTAACAAAAAAAAAAAAAAAAATTAATTTGCCTGTCCATATCAACACTTGCATATATTACTTACTGCAAAGCAAAACTAACCTTTACAACTTACACAGCTGAATCCAGTAACTCATTGGTACCACAGGCAGCCAGCAGCCCGGTAAATGACAGCATCCATGCACACCACAATAGTTATATGTCTTACATTGATATTTTCAATACCAGGACTTTTCTACCTTTGGGACTTTTTCAAGTGCAAGATTAAGTGAGAGTGTAGAGAGATGAATCTACACATTCACAGTTGTATCAGGATTCTTCCATTCCAGACTTGAGTGTGGTACCTTATTCCACAGGCAACATTCAAATCTGCAGCTACTTGAGTTGCAAGATTACACAAGTGAGGTGGGCTGTAACCCTGCTCCAAGGAAAACAGAAGTGAAATAAGGTTTGTACAACTCGTCAGCCAAAACTGCTGTACAGCAATAAAGGAGCAGGACTCCCAGGCTGTGCTGGAGGCTTTGACAGCTCATCCAAAGAGCACAAAGCTGTCGGAAAGGAAAACCAAAAATTATATAAGCACCTAGCTATTAGGGCATGCTGGTGTATGTCTTGGGCTTTTACACTCAATAATAACTTTTTAGAAATTTTGTTTCTTAAGAAAATTTTACAGACTGTCTGCAAAAATTAGCCTCTTTATGTGTGACTGGAGGATCTAAACATTTTATATACCTCTATTTCACATCCTCTGACTGTACAACCTTCCTGAACTCTAGGAAAATATCTGAAGACACCAAAGAAAAAGAGAACATATTGTTATTTCTTACCACTCCAGACACTTTTATTGATTATTGATGTTGCAATACTGTATGACATTCCTCGGGAAGCTTTGGGTTGGCAGTATCAATTTCTGGCCAGAGCATATGTGAGACACTTTGCAGGCATTTTTAAGGAGGAAAAATGGGGTTTTCATAGATCTTGTTCTTGTAGTATAGACGTTTCAGAATTCTACTACAAAAAGTTCACTTGAGGGAAGATAGTTTCAGTTAGTTTCACCAGCACTAAAGCAAGATTAATTTTCCCTCTATTTGTTTTTCAAAACCAGTACCATTTTCATGCATGTAGAGAGCTTTTTTTTTTTTGCCTGCTAACAACAACTCTTTACTTTCTAATGAACCTATGACTGACAGGAAGTTTCTTTCCTCCCACTAATACCACCATTGTATGTGTCTTGTTAACCAGTATTGTATACCAGTCACAAGCTGACTCCTTTGTGTCTTTGTAAAGTATCAATTTAGTCAGCATTATCTACTGGGGGAGACAATGCTGCTGGTAAACGTGAACACAACAATCCCGTAGCGTTCTAAGCCCTAAAAGCACTGGTTCAGCCAGGAGCCTGGAGCCTGGGGAGGCGGCGAGGCTGCAGCCGGAGAGCCGTCTGCCCATCAGCAGCTGGCCACTGCAGGGTCCTAGGGAGCCGGCAGCCAGCCAGGACAAGCCCTGCTGCCAGGACAAACCCTGCTGCCAGGACAAACCCTGCTGCCAGGGCCGGCCAGGGCGCAGGGGCGGCAGGGAGCTCGGGCAGTGTCCCTTCTGACTGCCACTTGGGTTGCTTGGCTGGAAAAGAAACTACGCCGTCCAGATCCGCCTGCCAACCTGCCTGCGACTTGACTATACTGGTATCTGACCGGATTGACACATTCCCAGCATCTCTTCTGATTTTTCGCTTGATATGGCTTTTCCAGTAGTAAACTGATTTCTCTGCATTAAAAAAAAAAAAAAACCCAACCAAAACCCAAAAAAAAAAAAACAACAAAACAAAAACAAAAACAAAAAAAACCACAAACCCGTGGAGTGCACAGAATGTCGCAGCTCGCTTGATGGACCCTGCATTCCACAAGGAGTCTGCAGCTTCTCATACCTGCAGATACGAGTTAGCTCCCCGTAGGTCTCCAGGCAAACCTGAAAAGGGAAAGTCAGACCAATGCAAGTCTCTCCTTTCATGTTTTCCTGCCTGAGTGATGGTCAGCAGAAACGCCCAACCCCCACTGCATTAGAGAGGGGGAGGGCAGCAGCTCTGTGGGGGTTCTGTGTCTTTGGATGAAATTGTCCCTTTGTTAGTCCAAAATAGCTCAAATTGGGCAACTTTCCAAGCATGCAGTGAAAGACGTCTGTTTGAGACGGTGCTTAGAGAAGGCTGAGGATGGAGGACTGAAAAAGAGGTGCCTGACTGGCTGGGTTCCCACCAGAGTGATTAATGTAATGTTGCCGAGATTTTACTGCAATATTAATGAAGTGTTAGGGTGCCTGGAGCACTGGAAAAACATCTCTGGAAAATATTACTAAAAATCTGAACTGCTATATTGGATAACCTTTTGTATTTTTTCCTTCTTGCCCATAGAGTCCTTATCACGCTGGAGGAAGGCTATAAATAATAACAACGAGCAAGAGCAAGGCTACAAGGCACTGCTCCTTCCACCTCCCAAAGGAGCCGTGGCCCCATTGCCAGCAGGCTGAGTGCCAACAAACCCATGGGAGCCTTGCCCAGGGGCTGGGGTGGGGGTGGGGNACTTTAAACCAGCCTTGACTGTCTAAAGCTTCCAGTTGCTAAGCGACTTTTCCCCTCCGCCCTCCCCGCAGCCTGGTTGCCATAGCGCTGCCAGCCTCGGCTATCAAGTAGCAGAGAACAGTCATTACTCACCGAAAAAAAAAAAAAAAATTAAAATCCACCAAAAAGCAGGGCTGCACGGGCAAATAAACATTTTCTTTCCCCTTTAATTCATTTTTTGCGACCCAGCAGGAGGCTGGAGGCTGCAGCAGGAGGCTGCATGCTGTGTTATTTTCTTGTGGAAGTTTTTGGGTTGGTCTCTGCGTTAAAATAGGATGGACTGCAGTGCTGACTCATGGACACCTGTGACACTGTTCATGGCAGCAACAGATATTTGCTACAGATATACTTTCTAACAAGCTGTTTTTTGTACCTGGGCAAGTGATATCGCACCCTCCATGACTGCAGTTCATCCCACTGCAATCAGGTGCTATGCAGCTCTGCAAATCTGAGCATCCTTCCTTAGAAATCAAGTGATAGTGTTAGAACTTTTCCCTTGAGACGTTTTTTAGCAACAGTAACATCATACCTGCATAAAATGTGTGGAGTGCTACCATAACAGACAAGAAGGATACACAGTGATTAAAAATTAGCTTTCCTTTTCAAATGCACCCAGGCAAATCTGTATGCAGAATCATGTGTAGAGAAATGGGAATTCTTCTGTTTTTAAAAGAAAAATCATATCCCCACTGGCTTGGGTGAGACAAAAGTTAGTATCAGCCCCAACACATAATAAACAAGAAGGAAAACTTGACAGCCTTTTGCTCTAAAATGGTGAGCTTTCTTGTCACCAGTTTACCAATTACCAGGCTTTATCATCTGGGTGCTCTAGGGTGGCACAGAGCACTGAAGTACAGACCCAGTGTCTCTAATCAACCACACCATTGATCATACCCAGTCAAAAAAAAACCCAGACTTTTCTGTAAAAATGAAAGTGTGCAGGCTTTAAAATACCTCCTAATGAAGAACTCTGTAGTGTAAGATTACCCATGTGAGAATATAAATCATATGAGTTAAATTTAAGTACCAACTCAAATTGAGTTGGGGGAGAGAGGCTTTTTCACCAGTTAAAAGTGGTAGTTGAGTTGCACGCAGAATAGTTTCAGCTGTTCTGTGACTTTAATTTCCATTTACCACAGCAAAAGCCTCCATGTCAGGCTGCCAATATAAAGCCTCTCTTTAACAGTCAGTGAACTTTCTTCCCACATTCTGCAGTCGGTGAGATACTGTGATAATAAATGCAGTGAAGAGCTAGACTCTGTGTCCTTACATGCCCTTCCACTTATCCAGTCCAGCATCTGCCTATTTGAACGACTGCATCAGATACAGGCAGCGTGCCAGCTATTAAAATGTTACACCTACTGCCACGGAGCTGCATTGTACATTTTGTTTTTCCCTCGTCCTTGAAAAAGACTCACTCCTGATGTAAAAGGAGTGTACTTAATGGTTCCTCATCTTCAATTCCCTGTTTACCTAACTATATGGTCTCTGATTTGCTATGTTGTGTTCTTCATACTGTTCTAGGGAACATTAAGTATCATTGTGCAAGTGAAGTCATTTAAGAAAGAACCTTTAGCAACTGTATGGAAAACTGACTTCAAACTATTTCTGCTTTGATGAAGCATGCAAATTAAATATTGTGATGGGGGGGGGGGG
>WBNM01023904.1:28668-90512 GCA_013399055.1 Ramphastos sulfuratus
CCTTACCATTCTATGATTCTATGATTTTTCTAAGTGCATTATAGGATGAACTTTCTATTCTGTTTCTAGAAAATACCTCTTTCCCATCCCATATATCCATGCCTTTCAATTGAAGACACCCAAGGAGAATTCTTTTTCTCCTTTACAGGGAAAAAAAAGTAATAGCCCATGGCTTCAGAGACAAATGTGTTTTTCTTGCTGTTGCCATGTTTTTGTCTCTTGTATAATTCTTATTTTCTTCTTTTCTTAGCCTAATTCTATATTCTCTTGTAGATTTGCGTTTCATATTTTAGCCAGCAACATAAAGTGCTTCTCAGAGAGCCTCTTGAAACTTCTCAGTCCGCTCCCTGAAATCAGCATGAATGTTCTTGTCTCATGGGACTTGTAGAATAGATAAAAGCCTGCAAGGGCATCTACAAAGTGGGAGGGAAAAAAAAAAAAAAAAAAAAAGGTTGAGTAAAGCTCAGACTGCCTTTGAACCATGAGTGAGAAAGGCCATTCTCTTATCTCATAATCAAGGCCTCAGTCCAGCTTTCACTGAAAACAATGTAATATTTTCCCTGGACTTGATTTGGAGCTGCATCAGTCCCCAGCATGCTTCTACAGTACTTGGCATTAAAGCAAGCACTTATGTGTAGTCAGGCCACGGCCATACCCTAAATCATTGTTTCCTTCCTAGACTAAGGCAACTGTCAGGCAATGTTTTGTGCATGCACATTTCTTTAAAGCTTTTATTACTTTATCAAAGCTTTAAGAGTATGGGGTCATAATTTTCAAGATGCCATATGCACCAGGCAGCCTAACTTTCATAAGTCATTTGGACTTCCAAGTCAGGTTGATGCAGAAAGAAAAAAATTGACTGAGTTTTTGAGGTGTGATTTGCAAGTAGTATTATACCTCTTTCTTTTCAGTCTTTTTGTAGACATAAATCACACTCTTGCCATCTTGTACCATTCCATTAAGACAACATGAACCTCAAATGAATTTAACCTACCCTTTTAAGTTCTGTCTTGTTCTGGAAGATCCACTGTTAGTACAAGAAATACCAAACAGCAGCCACTTACTTTTAATATAGGAAACAGAACTGAAATTTATTCTTGTTATTAAATAAAATTTGTCTGTACTGTTTACATGCCCATAAACAAGGTCTTTCATAGATAGATCAATAGCTTTTCACATCCCTGAATGCAGTGTCCACAGGCCATGATACACAGAAGCCACCAAGCTCCTAGCTCTAAGTTTGGGTTTGGTAGAAGTTCAGGTACTTCAGTGTCAGCTGGGAGCCTTTGAGGATCTGGTCATAGAGAATATGGAACATACAAATACATTCCACAACAATATACACTTTAATTCCACTGTTTCCTTGCCCTGGAATAACCAATAATGAACCTTGTTTGCTGCTTAACAGCATCTTTGTTCAAATGTCACTCTGACCTGGGCATGAAGGCTTCCTCATTGTGTTCAGTTCAGGAGTCCTGATGCTGCAGATGACGATGAGAAGTTGTGAAAAATATGTGTTAAGTCCTCCACCTGCAATAAATTGTGTACGGTGCCTGGGCAGTGACTAAAGACATCTCAGAGAAACTGTTCAAATACTTGGATAACAGAAATACCAAAAAGGGAATTTCTGTTTGAGAGCTTTGGGGAAAAAATCATTCTCTCTCATTTTAGCTATTTAAGTGAAATACTTGAATGAGAATGAAGAATGTTTCCTGTATAGTATTTCCAGAAAGGAATTCATATCTCAAAAGGGCAACACAGACAACTCTAGAGGGCTGCTGCCTTCCACGTCCCCCCCAGAGATCATGGGTGGCAGCTTTCAATGGAGGTGTCTTAATTTAGATGCCTTTAACTAGATAATGTGAACTTTTCTGCATTTACTATGTGCAGGAAGTGACTTAAATGTTGAACTAGAATTTGCAGGCGATATAGGATAAACTGCTCTCTTTCAGTAAACCAAAGGCAACACAGCCATCAGGTGTGTCAGCCACTCCTCCAGTTTTGTGTCACCAGCAAACTTGTTGACAGTGTACTCTGTTCCTTCATCCAGGTCAGTGATGAATATATTGAATAGTACTGGTCCCAGTACTGACCCCTGAGAGACACAGTGGTTCAGAAACAAAACTCATTTCATGGACATTGTATGAAAGAAGTAAAGAATGTACTATCTAACATGAAGTACTTAAATATTTTCTATCTTCTTAATTTTTTTTTGTCATCCATTCAGCAAGTCCCAACAGTCTGAAATTCCTCTGACAGGAATTTCCCTGTTTTAGAATCATAGAATCATAGAATGGTAAGGTTGGAAGGGACCTCAAGGATCATCTAGTTCCAACCCTCTGCCATAGGCAGGGACACCTCCCACTAGTACAGGTTACTCAAGGCCTCAACACTTTCTTACCCTTGCTCCCCGTTTGCCAGAGATAACAATCTTTTCAAAAGAGCAGCTCTCTCCTCCTCTAGAATCTTTCTGTGATACCACAATTATAAAGACTTCAGATGTTTTTCACTCCCTAAGGCAGCAACATTTTAGTTTTCTCCATACCCAGGACTTCCAGCACACAGGGCTCCTAGCAGGCATGAATCTGTTCAAATTAGTTTAAATATAGCTGTTTAACCTTTGAAGACCTCATACTAGGAATTGACAAACTACTTTCAGCAGCAAATTAACTATATTTTCAGCTCTTTAGTAGCCTGTGTTTCTGAGGTTAGTAAACACTTTCATGTTAAATGCAGGATATGCTACTTATTTAGAGATATATGAGAGTGTTCTAAGTAGATGCTTTGAATCTTTGAATGGAATTTAAATTAATGTATCTATTCTAGGATGTTTCTGAAGTCAAAAGAATTCTCAGTAGTGAAGTTTGGAAAACCTGGTGCTGCTACTGTAATCCACCTCTGGTTGAATACTCACTCTGCTGCTAGGATTTTTACTCATTCAGCTGCTGCTTGGGCCATAGTGAGCCACGGCTGAGGTCCTGTCCCAGTCTTGACCCAGCCCCACAGAGGTGTCCAGTGGCCAGGGCTGGGGCTGCCCTCAAGTGTCCCCATCTGCTCTGCTCCTGGATGAAGTTGTGGGACAGCCTCGGCTGGCAAGACCCTGCCCTGCTACACACCCAGCCCAAGTAGCCACCTCCAGTCTCATCACCCCAGCCCCAGGGAGCAGCCAGTCCTCCTTTTTTGGAGTGGCTCATCATCTCTGTGTAGCAGATGCTGAAAATATACCCTGTTTGTCTTGGGCACATGGAAACTAACTTTGTGGTACTTCAAGAGGATTTCCTTCAATATGACCCTTTCCACAAAACCACTGCTATATGCAGTCATCAGCTATCATTGCTCTCCAGTGGGTCAAAATGACACAAATCAATATCACAGTACAATTTACACTGAGAACTCGGTTAATGTGCAGGCAATGAGATTTGCTGTATGTGTTGAGTACCAATGATCTAACTGGACAGGGCCATTTCACCTCTGTTAAAGAGTGGCCATTTCATCTGGTTAAATGGGCACTGGAAATCAGCTCTTTTGGAGACGACAGCGCTCTGACAGTTTTCTCTGGATCCTGTTGTTCAAGAGACCTAATGCAAAAATGTCACTAGGGGGCATCGTTTTCAGAAGTAAATATGCTGAGCAGTGGGGGCACGCACATTCATTCACTCACTAGCATATAGGTTCAAATAGAGAAACAAGGGGGAAGAAACATGAACATTCTGCTTGGCAAATGTAATTTGGCTTTGTATGGACTTTTGGCAGACCTAGGATTTTGTATTAGAAGGGCTTTGGATTTCAACAAGCTGCACAGATGGAGTAAGTATATGTAGAGAATACTAGGCTATGGGTAGCTCCAGAGCTCCTTTCTATCCTTTTGCTCTCATGATGGGTCACTCATAAAAGCTAGTATATTTTTTCAGTTAGTGAGTGTGATGGTTTGGGAGTTCCCTGCCCCCCACACTTTGTAAAATCACCCAGACTAGACTCAGGCAGCTGGAAGTTAAGGACTGAAGCTCTATTTACAGCTTAGCACAATATACAAGCAGAGATATACACAACAGACAGGAATATTTACAGAAATATACAAGTTAAAGGGAATACAGAAACACAACACCTCTCCCAGAAATCAGAGTCCCCAGGAGGGGCTTCCAACCACCCTTCCACCTTCTCCCCACCCCTCTGCCTTACCCTCAGGGTTTGGCTTACGTGCAAGGTGAGTTTGGAGGATCAGCCAGGGGAGTTAGAAGTAAAGTGGTTAGTTAGGTTACTCAGCAGAGAGGAGAGGACCCACTAGCTCCTAGAGAAAAGATGGAGAGACTCCTTATCTATGTTTGTGTTCTAATTTTTAAACATCTCAGGAAGCCTATGAGTGAAGTAGACATCACCATTGTTCTTTTCACAGCCTATAATATAATTTTCTCCATTAAAATATTCCAATTAGCCTCAAATCAGCACAGTGAGTCTGGGCTTTTTCCCCCAGCTGCAGGCATTTGACAAATCCACATTATTTCCCTCCTCCTCTGTCACACTACAAAGCACTGACAAGGAAGAAGGCAGCACAAAACAACAGATGACAAAAAATGTGAAATGGCTACAGCAGTGCAGTGAGAGCACCAAAGTTCAGAGGTACATAAAAGCAATGCAATGCTCTAGGAGAAAAGAATACATTCATTATATGGACAGTTTTATCCAATCCCGTGACAACAGGACTGTTTTTCTACATCCCCATGGGTATTCCTAAAAACCAGCAGTATTTTACATTTATTTGGGTCAAGAGAATTTATTTGTTGCATGCAGTCCCACTGCAACACCCAAGTTTTGGCAGTACTAGTCACCATTAATGTTTCCACTGATGAATGCACATAAGGGTTTAATAGCTATGAAAATATGGATGGATTAGTTTAAACCTCATCAGGTTCAATAAACCAGGATGCCAGACATATCAAGACAGTTTTAATGTCTTCAAAAATATTGATAATTGCATTGTTGATTCTTTAGAAAGTCTTCGGTGTGACTAAAACCTCTATACATTCACTTAAAATTCAAGAAGGTGCCACAGAAGAAACCTTTCATTCCACTGGATTTCTTTTTGAGGGTCAGGGTGATGATCTTTTTTGGGGTTCACTTCCAAATAAAACCCATAGTCAGCATTAGAGAATCACTAATGCTGGAAAAGACTTCTAAGTTCATCAAGTACAACCATCAACACAATTCTCTTTACACAAAAAGTGGTCTCAAGTTTGGAGTCTCAATCACGTGTGGAAATTCATCATGTTATGCCATTGACCACAGCTGCATTCTAAAAGTGGAGACTTCTATCATGATCTGGTGGAGTGTTGTTGTCAAAGACTTGTTTCCCTGTCCTAGCAGACCTGCTCAGAAGTAAAAAGCTAGATCAAAACTTTCTACATCCTTTTGACACTGGCTGGCCATCGCCCTAGCGAAGTCCCCTTCCTCATCTCCCATTAACTGCAAGTGCTTATCTTTTCCTTCCTATGTCCCATCTTAGGCTTTCTAGCTTGTACCTGGGGCTCCATCTTTCTGCTCCCCATCCAAAGGAGGAGATGCATGGTTCTCAATTACACCATGGAAAATCTCATAGTGGACACCCCTTTTTCTCATGCAGGAAAGCAGCAGTTTTTGTTTTTTGCTTAGCAGAAGTGTGCTCCTCTATCAGCTTTTGGTCTAAACTTCTGCACACAGTCTCAAAACGTTGGGAACTACACTTGTTGGTTAAGATACTTGTTACTTGAGAAAAGCATCCTTATTTCTAATCACTATCCTAGTGTTAGTGCTTCTGAAATTACCTTTTTGTCTTCAGTCTTGGTTGGATTCATCCAGTGCTATTACTGAACCTGAGGTATAGTTACTGCCTATCTCATCAGGTCAGTCTCATAATTATTGAAAGAAAGTTCTGTTGACATTATAAAGCTAGGCAGTTTAGCATTTATCTCTGCTTTGGTTCTCTTGGTAAACTCTGACCCTTGTGCTTCTCCTGACACAACAGATTTTTTTTCAACTAGTGAACAGAGATGGTCTGCCTTAGCTATTTGGAGAGAACACCAGATTTCTTTTTATCTTTCTCACTTATGTCCTGTATTTTCTGCTTGACTTCACTGGCCTATTGTAGTTCTTTCAAAACAGCAACAAGACATACACTGAGGTTAGGAGCCAAAATGGTTTTCAACTTTGCTCAGCGAAAACATGCTTAGAATGACATCAATTTGGAGCACTTTTATATAACTAACATTGCCTAACAAAAGCTGTTACAAAATGAATGTGAAGGCTGTTACATTTACAAATAGCTCATTTGGATTTACAAGTGTCTGTTCTCCCTCATCTCTTTACTCAGTAAGTATAGAAGTTTCCTTCAGTCAATACTTCCATGTCAATATTTCCATGAATTCATGACAATAGTTCTTGGCGCAAGTGCCATTACTACCAAGTTAGCTGTCTCTTCTCTCTGGGTATGCACTCTCAAGGGTGAAGTCTGATGGCTTGCCCACCCCAACACTCACTACATAAATCTCCTTCGCTAAGCATCTCTGACATCTCCTTCCACGCAATCACTGTGGTACCCACAACTTGGTAGTTAGATGATGGCTGGACTTGATGATCTTAAAGGTCTTCTCCAACCAAAATGATTCTGTTCCTTATTATAATGAGAATGGTTGCACTCAATGATCTTCGAGGTCTTTCCCAAAATGATCCTCTGATTCTAGTCAGGCTTTTGGTCAGGCATTGGAATGGGCTGCCCAGGGAGGTGGTTGAGTCACCAACCCTGGATGTTTTTAAAAGTCTTTTGGATGGGCTGCTTGGGGATATGGTTTATGGTGAACCTTGTAGAGTAGGGTTATCGGTCGGACTTGGTGATCTTGAGGGTCTTTTCCAACCTGAATGTTTCTGTGATTCTGTGTTAACTTCGGGGTGCCAATTCCACGTTTACTTTGCGTACCAAACACACTGGTAGTCTGGGTATAACTCTTCCCCTTAGTAGTCTGTGAACAGAAGATTGTTTTACGAAAACATCATTCAAAAGATTAAAGTGATTTTTAATAGTCAAGGGAAAGGATAATTTAGAAGGATTTGTCATTCCCCCAAACTCTGTAAAGACTCTATACAGGTATCTAGTTTGGAAAACTTTGCCGTCAAAGAAGCCCATGTCTTCTGCAGCCTTCCAGGCAGATGCTTGTTCTATACAAAAGCTCCCCAGATCTACAAAGAAAAATGTCCCTGTCAATTTAGATTGTTTTCTGGTTCATTTCCTAGAGTTTTTGACCTTGCTAGTCAAAAATGATTTGGTGAGCTCTTCGACAAATAGGTCCTAACCTTCTATGGACAGCTTCTGTGCTCTGTATCGAATTGCAAAGACTTTGCTAAATGATTGTCTTGTCATCCGGCTGTGTTCCTAGCATGTCAACAAGTTGCTACCAGACTACTAATTGCTATTATACTATCTGACTGAGACAATGCTAGCAATCAAACCCAGATCCTCAAGTGTTTTCAGCCTTACTGAAACCCTATTAAAAACAAAGACACTTAGAGTGCAGGTCCACCTTGCATACCTTATGTATATATGCATTCCTCACAAACAAGATGGGATACCTTGTTAGATATCCCATAGATAGAAAACAGATATTAAAATTACGTCACATGAAGGCAACACTCTAACGTAACTAAACTGAGTAATCCTGCTCCTTCTTAAGCCAAATCACCATTGAGTAACATAACAGGGGAAATAAAACCCAAATCAAAACAAAAACACTCACATTGTTAAAGATGGAAATTTGGGTTAAAAAAGAACATTAAATGTAAAGTGCTGCATAAAGAGATAGCAGCAAGTAAGTTCAAAATGAAACACAGGAACTACTGCCACAGCTTTTGGGCAGGACAGTGCTAAGAGTGATTTCTGTGGCTACAGGAGACATCAGTAGAGGGGACTGAGGGGAAGCAGTATGGCAGAGCCAGCTCATCAAAAAGCAAAGTAGTTTTATAGAGAACAAGTGGGTAGACCTGGCACTACAGAAGGCCTTGAAGTGGGAGAAACCAGTATTATTGTGCTTTTCTGGGTCTCTGCTTCCTCTTAATAAAACTGGCAAATTTGTTACCGTAATTATAGCAACCTTCGATGTCTCTTTCTTTCAAAGTGGTTGTTAGCTCTAAGAAAATGAAATAAAACTGTCCCTTGGCTTTACATTTTACCCTAACTGTACCATGTGGCTTTCTCTTCTCCACCTGTAATGTAAAACAGGGCATTGCAAGAGTTGCTGGGCCCAACACACGTAGCACTTTAAAGCCACATATCGCATCAACGTTTGCCTGATATCGAGCCCGACCTAAGTGTCACGGGCCGGACAGGACGCACCTCAGCAAAGAAGCCAGGACCTCTACGTCCTCACGGCCTGGCCCTGACTGCGGCCCAAGTGTCACCTCACGCAGGCCTCTGCCGCCCCGGGCGACGGAGACACGCGGCACGGCCGGACCCGGCCCTGCCCTCCGGGCCGGGAGCCATGTTGCGCACAGCTTGGCCACTGGGGCCCACCGCCCGCGCCTGATGGCGGTGGGCGAGGCTACCTCACAGTGCTGACCGCTACCGGAGAACGCAGCTCCGCCAACCGCAAGGCTCACTGCAGCAAAACTGCCAGTTGCCAGCCCCAGCCCGCCCCAGGGGCGGCACCGCGGAACGGGAAAGGGCCCGAGGCGCTGGGAGTAGCAGACGTGCCGCCGGCGCCCCGCCCGCCACAGCGACGCCGGCTGCCCGGCGCCAGGAAGGAGCGCGCCAGCCCTTCGCGGGCACACCGCCCCTTCCCTCCCCGGCCTTGCCTTGTCCTGCGAGTGGGAGTGTGTTTGGGATCCGCGGCCCTCTCGGTCCCGGCGGAGGCGGTGGAAGGCGTGGCCGGGAACCGCGCTCACCACCGCCTTGCTGAGGGCTTGAGCAGACGCGGAGGCTGCTTCCTGCACCGGCGCTCCGCACCGGCCGGTCACCTACTCCGCGAGAGTGAAGTGCAGGAATAGGGTTATTTAAAGGACGGCACTTTATCCCAGGGCTGAGACCTCCGTGGTCGTTCTTGGTGGCAGAGAGCGCCACCCGCCCCGCCGTGACCGCCTTTGGCGGATGGCATAGGCTTGCGTGCGGTAAAGCCCTTTCCGTAGTGAAAGCGCTGTGTGGCCATGCTAAGGACGCACGTTTCGATAGGCGCCGAAAACCCCACTGGTGAAATACAGATGCATCCAGTATAACCGTGCTTGGCAAGTCACCTGTCTTCAGCAGGTGACAGCATAATGTCATTTGTCAACGATCGGCTTTGAAATGTAACCTTCTTCCCTCCCTCCATTAATTTTTTTATGTGCAGATTTTTAATTCATTTCTGACAAATAGAGCCTCAGGTCTTGTTTCCAATGTGATTTATTTTTATGGCTTTATGTATTGCTCTTCACTGCTTGCCTGACAATGGGAAAACGGGTTGTCACCTCAGCTTTGTACTAAGGGTCAGGTACATGAGATCGGCAGTTCATCACTTCTGAAACAGAACAGACATGGTCTGTGGTGATTTATCTCATCTGGACGCAATGAAAGGCCTTTTGTAGACTTTTTTGTTTAGGAAATTCCCTTCTATGTGATTCTGTGCTTGCATACATGTAATCACGAAGGTGAAGGTGTTTGACTCGCTTTGAACAGCTCTCACATTATTCAGAAGATTGGAGTACTGGTGTTCCTTGAATTACGACCACCTCGACAAGATGAGGTAGATGTTCACAGTTGGGGACAGATAGCAAGCTGGCATAGGCTGGCAGCTGGTGACAATCAGTGTTGCAGGGTAAGGTAAAAAAGGATAAAGTTTGGCAGTTACTTTAGAGTTTTTCTCTTTAACCTTACTCTGCGTGCTAACTAGGTTGTTCTTCCACTGAGGGGTAAGAAACCTCAAATCACTCCATACACCCCACTGCCTGCATCAGCACCACATCCTCTGCTTACATATTGTGCTAAAATGCATGACTTTTTAATGATTTTTTAAAATGCGCTACTTTATAACTTCACAAAATGTCTCCATAGTCTTGGGTTGAGCCAAGGAACAAACCTGTCTCAACAAAGGTTTCTATCTACCTTGTCTGCACCATTCCTTATTTTTAATATTATCACATTCTGTTTTAAATGTCTGTTCTGTGAAATGAAGAGTCCAAACTATTTCAATCTGTTTGGGCATGTTTTTCCATACTAAACATTCCAGTTGCTTTCATCTCAATAGCCACAACCTCTGTTTTGTACATTGTTCTGTTGGCAGATGCTGTAACCACTTCTGCAACATGCTTTAATGTAACAGATCCACAGTATGTTTTGCGTATGTTTTTCTCAGGCAATCTAATGCCTCATTTCTGAATATAATTGTGTATTGAAGAAAGGCTTTCACTTCAGCTGTCCGTAGTGGTAAGCAGTGTCCTTCCTGAACAAGAAGCCCAAATAATTCCATGTTTCCCTTCACACATTCATTCTCTAGTGACATGGAGCTTGGCCTGATATTGCACTGTGTGTTTACCTAGCTACTGTAAGCCTATCTGATATTCCTAGGGGTCTAGGACTTGACCAGCCTGAGTAGCCATCAGTGCTTGTGGCTTATAGCCAATTCTGTAATTTGAGGAACTCTTTAAGCTAAAACAAGCTTTCACTAGTCCTCAGCTTGCCCAATCCCTGCTTTGTAGAGTTGTATGTGTTGGCAAGAGCTAGGCTAGGGAACGACCAGGCTGAAAACTAACCCAGGGCCTGAACTGATCTCCCATCTGACAGAGTGTGTAGCTGTGAAAGCAGCAATGTCTACAAAAGAGTGGCAGTAGTGCAGAGGTGGGAATGAGTTGCAGACCATGGAGGAGATTGGAGACTACTTCTTTAAGCAGCAGTGCTATCTTAAACTGTTGAGCATCGTTTGACTTGCAGCTTATCTATAAGAATGACAAATTACGGTTTTGTTAGAACAAGGAATCTTGTTAGAAGGAAGATTTCAAGAACCTTTATCCAAAAACTGGTGTTAGTGTCGTGATAGGGGTTTTTGAATCTGGGTTATAAGTAAACTGTAATGAGGCCGATATAAAAATATTAAATATTTTTATAAATAAAAAAAAAAAATTCCCCAAGTGTATTTACAATTACCACACACAGATTCTACTATGCGGTTGGTAAAACTATCGTTGCAGAATGTATATACATTTAATGAAATTAATTTAAATGAATTTTATAAACATTTTTGGAAATTAATACAACTCGAGAGTCCTGCGACACAAACTGTCGCTTAAAGGTTAAACGCAAACTTTTAACCAACTTCAGGAAAGAGGGTTGGTTACTCACTCGTTGGGAGTCCCGATATTAATAGTTCAAAGCTATTTGTAGAAATATATAGTCCCTGCCACGTGGTGGCCTTCCACGTGGCGGTGACGAGTGGGGTTTTGTTGCTTACGTAGCTTCAATAGAACACGTTGTCCGAGGATCCACGGTCGAGACACAAAATTTTCCGTGGCTCCCAGGAGGTTTTTCGGAGCGTTCAGCCCCTGGGCGAAGCAGGATCCAGGTTCCGGGGCTATTGCAGTCTTATCGGCTGCTGTGCATAACAAAGGAGTCGATCTCGGGCTGAAGCGGCGAGCCGGCAAACCCTTCAGTCCCTTGACTCGATGCAGCAAGCGGGCAGGATCGGGTCCGCCGTTTGTGTGTGTGTGGGAGAAACAAATCCCCTGCTACGTGAATCTGAGCAGCGCAGAAGGTAGCAGACAGGCAATAATGGCGGTACCACTAGTAGCAATAGTAGCAGCGGTAGCAGCGGTAGCAGCAGTAAAAAAAAAAAGAGTTGGCTGGGGCTTTATACATTTTGGCCGAGTGTTTTTGACCCATAGCAACAGACAAAAGACATATATGTAACCAATCCCAAGTTACCTTACGAAAAGAGGGAGACTCACAAGTCCATCATCGTGACTTCTGCAGACTGTGAGGCGCCAAGCCTTGTGCCTGCTTTCCCGCTTCTTCTACCCGGGAAGAAGGGGGGAAAGGAGGAGTGTGGGGGGGCAAGATGGGTGCCCAGGCAGATATCCAGGATGTGTGTCCCAAATAGAATTTGGGCCCTTCACCACAGTTAGATATTGTTGAAAAGCAGAACTGGGGTGTTGCATTAAAAATTATATTGAATTTGGTTTGAGATGTATCAGATGTTGGATACATAGCAGGCACTATTAGAAACTTCCAACAATAGGCTTATGAAGAATCATTAGCCTTTAAAACCTCGAGGATGAGATCACAAACACACAATCTAATAAATCACAGAGGTCAGTTTTGGAAAAGCTTATGTGGTACAGCAGCAATTTGTTTATACTGTGACAGGTCAATTGGATCAGTGTCAGACCTTCTGTAGGATAAAAGATTTTGCTTTTAATGTATGCTCTTCGCTGAACGGCTTCTGTGCAGCTTTTATATCAAAGACCTCTGGCCAGCTTCAGGATGACAAAAAGAAAATCTAAAATAGATGAAAATGCTGAAACAGAATTATTGCAGATTTGACACTGAAAGATCTCCAGAGTAAAGTCTTATTACCTGATTTAAGTTCAATTCTATCCCAATTGTTTCTGAATGTTTCTAGTATACTCCTATGATCTCAGATTTAGTTGTATTTCCTTTTGAGAGAGCATTCCCTAATCCGCATCTTTCTGAGGGAGACTTTAAAGCTAATGTGATCTTATTACCATTTCTAAAACCTTGATGAAAATTGTCTAATCACAGAAACAGTAGAGAACTTGGGAAATGTGATGCAGATAAAGAACCTTATGCTTTCAGTGATTGTAATGCTACATCAACTGCTGTGAATTGGTCCGATGCTGTAAATCACTGCATTTATGAAAGCCTTCCCTAAACTGATGCCCCAAATATAGGTACCAGGTTTATTAACATAATAATGAGAACAAGAAAATTCAGTTGAGACAAAGCAGAGTTGATACTAATCTACTGTCACATTGTCGTGGAAGGCCAGTGTAGGCCTAAATATGTCCTGGCTTCTCCAGACGTGTTTTCTGCTCTTCCTCCTTCTGCTGATGGGGAAAGGAACTCTGGGAAAGGAAGACAAAAGGCCTGGTGGTGTCCAGTCTTCTCCATGTCTCTTCCAACTTGTAAACAGGGTACCCACATATGTTTATACACTTGTTTGTGTTCTGCTCTAAAAAGGTAAAAGTAAGCCCTGACTTTACCTTATATAGTCAAGTTTGGCAAACTGCCGTTCTGATTGTCTAGTCTGTGGCCAAGGAGCCATTAGCCTCGGGCTACATTGATAAAAAGAGATGATCAGGTAAAGACAACATGCTCTACCGTATGGTGCTTCTGTCTCATTGCTCTCTGCCATTGCATCCTGCCATGCTCTACCTGCTACATAATTACAAGCTCTGATACTTTGGATTTGTCTACTTGGAAACTTGCCTAAGTTTACCAGGGAACAGGCATTGACTCACGCGATAGGCTCACTTAGCCAGCGCAACATTGTGCCCATCTGCACATCTGCAAGACATCCTGCCTGCACCTCTGCAAACCTCTGTGTCAACTCTGGAGCCAAAGAAGAACCAGGATCAGGTCAGAGATTGTCTGCCTCTCCTCCAGCACCCTGTTAGAGCCTGAGAAGAACTAGAAGGCTATCAAGACACCAGCAGAACTCCCTCCAAGTGTTTGGGTGCTGTCTGGAAACTGTAGTTAGCCTTGGGAATCTGGAGATAACTTTTGTGAGTAAATACTCAAAAGCTTCTTTGCAAAATTCTGTAAAACACTAATTGAATCCAAGTGCCTTCTGCCTTAAGCAGAAAGGAGCTTCTCGAGTCCCTCTACTGGACAAGCATTCTGATTGACTGCAAAAACCTCTCTTGCAGTTCTAATACTTTAATATTTGTTATATTTTTGCTAGTTATTTCTTAAGTGTTCTAGACTCTGTTCTCATCTCTGTAATGTTTTTCCCAGCCTTTGCAAAGAACCCGATCAAGATGTGGCGAGATGCGGCAGTAATGCGGCGAGATTAAATAAATTAATCTCAAAAGTAATAAACTATATTAATTTTTGAAATAAATCCCACCCATATCACCGCTACACACACCAAGCAAAAGATAACATGTCTCTTTTGGGGGGGTATTTTAACAGAAGGGAAGGTGATTTCTTATCTTTGTACCTGTATTTGTGATTACTAATAGATAGGCAAACACTTAATCTGAGTAAATTCTTTCCTCCCCGTGCTCACTTTCTACTAGAACACCTCAGATCACCACCTCTTTGATTCTTCACATATTACACATCAGAATTTCAGATGTAACCAACAGGCAGATTGAAGATATTTTCTCAGATTGCCTCTGTGCTTCATTTAAAAACCCTAACCCCAAATTTGGCCTTTATTTTCATTTTTACATCACCTTTTGGTAGGCAATGGAGCTTCGATAATGAAGAGTTATCTTATACTTAGGGTGTCTTCTTTTTCTTTTAATGGTGGTTTCTGCTGCCGTAAACCAAAAGGGTGATAATTAATGTCTCTAACTGTTTATGCCTGCTGCCATCTACAACAATAAGCTATTATTATTCTGTCTGCTAATACTTGGAAAGGATATTAGTTGGACAACTAATCCAAAATACATCAAGTAAAGATCATTGTCATGAATGCCTGAAATGGAGATGTTGTTACAGATGTTTGAAATAAAAGGTTTTCATTAGACTGGATCATCCCATCCATCTGCCAAGACTGTGCCTTGCCATGCACTGTTGAATGCTTTACACAACTGGTAGGATACTGTAAGTATGAAATACCTTATATTCCTTGAAATACATCATGTTGACTTGAAAAACTGATCCATCATTGTAGTGCTAGGTAGACCTGATCTAGTCCAATTCAGTGGGACTTTACAGCACTGTGCTAGTCTTCCTGCTCAGATCTATTTACTAGCCTGGAGTCACTCTGAGGTGGTTGTTAAACAGGCCTCCTGTAGAGAAGTAGTCTGCAAAAGAGCCCAGAATAAAAAGCCATGTTCATCTCTCTACCAGAGGGATCAATAAAAGAGATAAAATAAAAGACTGGGGTTGAGGTTTTTGTTTTGTTTGGCGGTTTCTGTTGTTATGGGGTTGTTTTTTGGGGTTTTGGGGGTTTTTTGGGGTTTTTTTTGGGGTTTTTTTGTTTGGGGGTTTGAGGGTTTGGGTTTTTTTTAGATTTTTTTTTTTTGGGGGGGGGGGGTTAATCTGCAATTCTGAGTTTCTGTGTGGTTTCTTCATGGGGACATATTTGTCAGATGACATAGTATGCTCACTGTTACTCTCTGATGTTTTCTGGTAGAAAGCCAGAAGGCAAGGGCCATTAAAGAACTCCCAACTTCTAGATTTCTGTCTTTGTTGTTTGCATTGCCTCTGCCTTTGGGATGGCAGAGAAGCTGCTGTCTTTAGTGATTTGGAGGAAGGTGTCTCCTAACCACCTGGAGTACTGTATACATCACCCTGCTAACTGTCACAGTGCAGCACTCCTCCCTGTAGCTAACCACAAATGACATGGGATCCCCTGTGCTCTTTTTTATTTCAGTTGTTCTCCACTGTGTGTGTATCTCAGAAGCCATATCGCTCCACACAAGTGGAGCAGAAGACACTCCACCAGGCAGTTCTGCTGCAGGTGGTAGAGGACCACTTCCACCCCTCACAAAATCTTCTTTTACCATTTCTTACTGCTTTCATCCCTCAGGGAAAACCTGTCTGTACATTACTAACAGCCTGTTTCAATCAATATTAATTGAGCCCAGGCCAAATTGTCATCAATGGGTCTGGTTGATTATAAACTATAAGTACAACAGTCTGTGAGTATTTAAAGTAGAATTTAATTCTTGACTACAAGTCCTTCTGATCTGGCAGTCCATGAAGTCTTAAACTTTTTGTCTTGCTTCCTGTAAATGTGACTGAGAAAGAATTGAATTCCCTCATAACATGTAAGGGAAGAAAAAACAACATTTTCTTACGGAAACTCACAACTGACAGCAGCCAAAAGTTAAATATATTTGATTGTTCCATCAGCCTTCTAAGGCAGCTCCTTAACTAGATTGATATGTTTCAGTGGGATGTTGAAATGTTGAATATATGTGGGAGAGATCTACACTTTACAATGCTGGGGACCAGGAAACTGTTTTTCACAGTGCATGTGTAAAAAGTAATAAAAGTAAGTGCTTTCTTGCAATCTGTAAAGTATTGATTAAAAAAACCCCAGCATAATAAATTTGAGAACATACTTCACTGTGAGGATCATATTCAATCCACACATCTTGGGTATTTAACTTGTACCTCAGTTTCAAATGCCTGTTGAATCACTATTCACAAAGTAAGAACTGAGGTTTTTTTAGGAAGTGAAGGGGTAGAGGTCTTCAAAGACATCTGTCTCCTTATACAGCCACTGTCATGAACCAATGCTTATAATTTTAAATGCCAAATGTAGGACCTATAGTAGGCAGACTGTGATGCAAACAGATTCACTAATCACATTCCTGATCCTTTTTCCCTCAGTGCAATTCCTTAAACTATGATTGTTGTAATCTGAAGTATTAATGTAGTATGCTGTTTATTGTATCTTTTGTCAAGTTGTTTGTACTTGCAGTCTATATTTTTTTAATGGAGAAGGTAAAAATGCAATACATTGCTCCTGATGATCAAAGTTGCTGACGAGATGATTACGCTCTTGGCTTATTCAGTGCATGCAGATATCTCTTGCTCTTCCCTTACTTCTATGTCTTACCATTTCCCCCTTGTTTAAAAGAAGTTTACTGTCACTATACACGTTCAATACGGTGCCCACAGCTGCTTTCCTAAGAAACTATTGATTCTGTCTCTCTGCCTGTCGGTTGTTCCATTTCAGTCTGCTCTAGACTCAGTATTATTTGAAGCCGTGGTTGAGCTTCACGTGAATTTGTCAGAGGGATTGAAAGTTGAGATGTAAAGTTTTCATGAGTTTTAAGGAACTAAAATATTTGCTAGGTAGGCAACCACATCCTCAGGCCACTGTTGGAGAGGCCCCAGAACGACTTTGATCTGTTCAGCTTGCCCATTAGCTGGCTAGCACGTGTGTACTGGCCTGCTGGTCAGAATTCATGCAGCTTGGAACAAGCCCAAGCACATGACATGAATCATATTGCCCTGCAGTCACCCTTTTGCTAGACTAAGCAATCCAAAGCCCTTTAGTTTCCTCTTGTAACACAAGCTCTCCATTCCCTGGATTATCTGAATATCATTTGCAACTGCTGGAATTTCAACTCCTCTCTCTTAACCATGGGTGGGCAGAGCTGCACATGGGAGTCCAGCTGAGGTCACATTAGGACTAGGTGGTGTTAATTTTTGCTTCGACTCCAGCAGGACTGTCTTGGCTGATTTAAGACTCATTCTCAAAAGCAGCAAGAGAGTGCTTACATTTATTGCAACAAGTGTGTTTGAGAATTTGCTGGGGGCAAGAGGCCCTCTTTTACCCACAGCTTTTTTTCCACCATTGCGCTGCACTTGAGCAAACTACCTTCTGCTTCTGTACATCTCCTTAAAATGCCTCTGTGACATTTCTTCTTCTGTACATCTTAAAATGTCTTGAGCCACATGACGACTTTGAATTTCTGGCTAGTGACAACAGCTTCCGTGAGTATCTCTAGAACAATGAAGACAACTTGTCTTAGTCTAGGACAGTCAGGAGTTACTAACTTAAACATTTCCTTCCTTTACTTTTCTTTCCTTGATGTTTTAAGCAGTAAAATCAAATTTCTGAAAATTAAATCCTGTGAAATGTTAGAAGGATTTGAAGGCTGCATTCAGAATTTACTTTTTAAGGGAGATTAATAATTTCTTGATTTCTCTCTCGTTTACTTTATTGGAATAAATCTCACAGTAGCAAATTTTGCTGCTTGGCCATCCATTCCTCTGTACCCTGCAGGAATAATGCTATTTTTGAACAAGCTGTTACAGATATTAATCTTACAATGTCTCTATGTCTGATAAGAAAGGAAGAGATGAGTGCAAGCAAGCATCTGAACTAACTGGAAGACAGAAAAAGAGAAAATTAAGATCTTCTATGTGATGGCTGTAGAGATGACTGAACATTTATTGTTGGGCATTAGAATTTAGGACTTAAATATATGCTTGAACTGTCATCTCTAGCTGCTAAAAGGTTTCCTGGTCAAGCCAGTCGGTGTTCTGGTCAGTGACCTTCAAAGTTGTTCCACAAGGAAGAAACTATTTTCTGTCCTGTTTGAAGTTTGGCTTTCTCAAATGCACTGGTGAATTTTTAGCTGAAATTCTGAACATATATTTGAAGTTGGCTCATCTTTACTTCGATTGGTAAAGAGAAAACAGTGAAATGAAAACAGCGTTTTGTTTTATTTTTAACAGGGAAGGATTAATTTTCTTACCTAGCAGAAAAGTACTGAGTTAATGCCATTTCACATGAAAGCCAGTTTCGGGTAATGAAAGTGTTTTTCCTTTTATGTGAAAAGAGGGCTAGACTACAAAGCATCTATAAAAAAGAGTAATAGAAAATATATTGCTATAAAGACCTACACCGTGTGCTTTTTGTTAAGATTGTTTTGTAAAACTGACTTGCTAGAAGTAATCCACAAATAGGCTTAAAAATAAGCCTCAGAATTATTTTCTGAATATCTCATCAACAACAATAAGGGGAACATAATACATATTGAGAGAGATGACTCTTTGTGTCAAGTATTCACTGTGGTTTCAGAGTTGTTTCATTTTCGGGCGTGTTTACAAAATGTCTTTGGACCTTTTGGACCCACTGCAATTGTGATTATTTTAATCTGTCATCTGAAGGCTTCCCTTGATTTCCAGTCCTTAATGTGGAAAAAGCAATCAGCCACATGCATTTAGATAACCAGAGCTATGAGGAGCATCTGTTTTCCAGACATCTCTGTGTTGTACGTGACCTATGGTCTGATTTGGCTGAAATCTGATAGCGTTGTATAATTCTGCATGCCATCATTAGAACATTCCTCTGAGGGGCACCGGAACAGACCCCAAGCCTGGGAACAGCATCTTTGGGTGATCTTCTTGCTCTTAAGGAAGCCCCTTGCAGAATCACATCCAGCACATGTGGAGCATTGCCCTCAGGATGGACATGCAGTATTTGGTGTGCAAGCACAAGCTGGCCTGCACACTGAGACACACAGTAGCCACTGTGTTAGCACATCACATAGCGAGGTAGCTGGGATTCAGTCAATCACAGCAACAGCTGTTTCAGTGGATGGGTTTGCACAATGGTTTCCAAAAAGCATGCAGACATGTCCCTCCTTCTAGCTGCATCAGGCCTACTACAGGTGCAGAGAAAATGCGGGCTTGTGTATGGAGGCTTGAGAAGAGAAGGCTTCGAGGAGACCTTGTAGTAGCCTTCCAGTATCTGAAGGGGGCCTGCAGGAAGGCTGAGGAGGCACTATTTACAAGGTCTTGCAATGACAGGACAAGGGGCAATGGGTTTAAACTGGCAGAGGGAAGATTTAGACTAGGTGTCAGGAGGAAGTTCTTTCCAGTGAGGGTGGTGAGGCATTGGAACAGGTTGCCTAGGGAGGTTGTGGCTGCTCCCTCCCTGGAGGTGTTCAAAGCCAGGTTGGAGGAGGTCTTGAGTGACCTGTACTAGTGGGAGATGTCCCTGCCTATGGCAGGGGGTTGGAACTAGATCCTTGAGGTCCTTTCCAACCTTACCATTCTATGATTCTATGTCCACAGGCAATGTGATGCATTAGGAGAGATCAATAGATCCGTTAGATGCAGTGTTCTACATCTTCAATAAATGCGGTCTGAAGTTTTGACTTAGAGTAAGTCTAATGCGGTTTTCTGGACCATAAATGTCTCTAGCACACATGCAGTTAGGAACTATCTGATGTTAGATTGGTTTGGACTCCCACAAGGGGATGGACCACATTTGGAAAGCACCTGGCATGAGGCTTGAGGTTTAGCTCCGATGAAAGAAATCTTGTTTATATACACAAAACCCATTCCTTTTATGCAACAATGTACAGTAAGTGTGAACAGCTGGGGAACTGGATTCAAAACTGCTTTAAGGGTCCAAGTCTAAATGACAGTGTAGACACAGCCCTACTAATTTTCTACTTATCTATCTAGAAAATTTGGTCCCTATCTATCTATATTTGGTCCCTTCCTTCAGATCAAAATGTGTACAATTCAAGTAACTTAAACCCAGTGTCATTCCATATGCCTTCTCTTAAAAAAAACATGCAAAAGTAGCTTGGAATTGAAGAATGGGCTATAATGAGATGGAAACCCCCAAATATTTTATTCTAGTGGCTTCCTCTGGAAAGAAGCATGAGTTACATCAATATGAATTTTACTTATGTTGTGGTGCTGTGTTTAAATGTCAAAGAAACAAGCTAAGCTATTGTGATGGTTTGGGAGTTCCCCGCCCCCCTACGCTATGAAAAATCACCCAGACTAGAGTCAGCCAGCTGGAAGTTAAGGACTGAAGCTCTATTTACAGTTTAGCACAATATACAAGCAGATATATACACAATAGACAGGAATATTTACAGAAATACACAGAATATACAAGTTAAAGGGAATACAGAAACACAATCCCCCTCCCAGAAATCAGAGTCCCCAGGAGGGGCTCCCAACCACCCTTCCACCGTCTTTCCACCCCTCTGCCTTATCCCAGGGTCTGTCTTACATGCAAGGTGAGTTTGGAGCGTCAGCAAGGGGAGTTAGAAGCAGAATGATTAGTTGGGTAACACAGCAGAAGGCCAGAAGACACAGGAGCTCCCAGAGAGAGAGAGACTCTCTCTGTTATCTATGTTTGTGTCCTTGTTTTTATACATCTCAGCAAGCCTATGAGCGAAGTAGACATCACCATTGTTTTCTTTTCACAGCCTATAATCTAATGTTTTTCATTAAAATATTGCAATTAACCTCAAACCAGCACAGCTATCAGAAGTCCTGGCTAACACTACAATGCAAATGTTTACACAAACTTATGTTCCATTATATTTTTGTGATTTTTCTCTGTGTTGTGTATACAGGAGGTTGGACAAAGAAAGTGATTTGAATGTGAAGCCTACCTAAATCTCTTGAATGCTTCAGTGCCTCTACCTGCACAAACTTGGGGAAGTAGAAGAAAAAAATTAAAATATATTTTTAAAATTAAAATTATAAATTCTAATTAACACTGGGAGTTGTGCCCAGGATAAAAGGAATACAAATTATATTCACTGACATTCAAACATTAAAAAAATCAACTACAAGTCAAGTTTAAAGCAAAGCCTTTGATCTGTAATTTAAATAAAATCCAGGTCAGTAATGACCAAAATCTGTTACCAGTAGGATGACACTTCCTTAAAACAGAAGAGGTGATGTCAGGCTGATTTCCCTAAAGACTAGTGAGTATATCACAAAACTCTTCACCACCCTTCCACCAGACATAACAGATAACTCAGATGTATGGACAGCAAGCAGATGGAGGAGCACAGGCACAGAAATTTCTTAAGCCTGCTGCCGCTTTCATTTGAGGTATTGGCAGAACAATGAGACAACAAATGCAAGCCTGCAATACTGCACTACTCAGCGTTGCACCTTCTCTGCGAGTTAAGATCTCAGGGCTCTCCCAGTCCATCATCTTTCATAGCTAGGTAATTCTTCAAAAATATATACTTATTTTTGCATACAGGTTGCACAAAAATGGAATAATGGAGTAAATTTTAAAGAAGTTTACCAATGTTTAGTACTATTCAAGTGAAGCTCAGAAGTAGCATTTTAAACAGTGCTCATAAATCTTAACAGAAAAAGAGCATCTCTAAGGATAACTAAAATTTTCCCTTCGATGTAAATCCTCCAATGAAGTTTTGTTTTTTTTTTTAAGAGGTCTATGTAATGCTATAATAAATTAAATTCCTAATTTTTATCTCATGTTTTATTAACCAGGAATACTTTTATGGAGCAAATCTAAGTTTACATCGTTACACATAAGGATAAAATTGAGCATCTTTAACCCATGCTGTCTACACACCTGGTGCCAGAATTATTATACTGAGGTCACCACTCCAAATGACAGCAATCTAATGTGTTACCAGCAAAACAAGTATAAAAGGGAAAGATTGAAAAAAAGAAATCATCATAAATGATCTTCTGTAGGAATGCTGAAAACGATTTGCAGCAACAGTTCATTGCTTACTCAGAAAAGCTGGAGGCTGCAAAGGTCTCCTAGATTACCATAGTAACTAAAAGAATAATTTAAAACTGCCTTTTAAAGAGTTGTAAATAATGCAAGTGTACTATCAGTCACTGCTCATTGTCATTTCACATGGGCTAGAAGACAGTTTGAAGAAGAATGTGGTATCACAGTTCCTCTTGTAAGGAATTTCAGCATAATAAAATGATGTGTCCCAATCTAACCCTTTTTCTGTTGTTTCTTTCTGTGTCTGGTGAAAAATAACTTGTACAACAGGCTTTGTTTACGTGCCTCTTTGAGAGGCTGAAATGGTTGTAGACTTCTCTGTCTAAACCCTAGCATTATAAAGGATCAGACTCTCTATGTGCATATGCTGAGTGTTGAAGGATCTACTGGAATCATTGCAGTGTTGGTATACAGCTGCAGAACACATGTATGTAGGGGTCTTCAGTGTTATCTGCAAGAATGGAAGGACACACCTGTGTGGGTGCTGCTTTCAATAATGGTAAAAGGATTATGAGAGAAAATCTTTTGGATGGGTATTTAAATACAAGGATCAAATGGTACTGAGGAACAGATTGCTATAAGTAAAAAGGGACACAAAATTCCAGTCTTGTGTGTTGGAATACAAAATACAGCAGTTCAAGAAATTCCTGAATAACCACGTAGATAGCCTATTCTGTCATCTATGAAAGTAGACATTATAAACAATTCCAAAGATACCCAATGTATATGTATGAATAGGAAAGATATGGCTGAGGACTATATGGAAACTTGGAATTCTGAGCTAATTCCCAGGTGCTATTCGAATTCCATATGGTGCTCAATAATTTTATAAAGTGCAGTAAAGCAGTGGCATGTGATTGGGAAGAGCAAATGAGTGTTTGCTTTTAGGCATTGTGCCTTAGTCCCTTTCATGGTTAGATGTGGAATTTCACAGCATTCTTCCACTTTGAAATCTGTGTTTCCTGGCTCAATGTCTCATTCTGAAAGCAAGATGAAAATTATTAGCAAATTGAGTAGAGTACAGCTTAGAAATTATTTTCTTTAGCAAACAACCTACATACATTTTCGTCTCATTTAATTACTGGAGTGGTCCTCTTCAAACACAGGAAAGGAACAGGTCCAGTTTACATCCTTAAGACAGCTCAGCATGATTTGGGATCTGGACAAAACTGTTTCCTTGTCAGAGCCTCTGTCATCCACATTCATCTTTCCTGAGAAAAAGCCTTGTTTTCTCAGAAATGCAATTTTCTCCATGCTCTCTGGCTCTGGATTAGCATATTGCTTGTTAGCTTTGTTGCAGGGCCTTGAAATAAACTGTTNCACCTATGTGCCTATGGCAGGGGGTTGGAACTAGATGATCCTTGCGGTCCCTTCCAACCTTACCATTCTATGAGTCTATGTTTCTATGACTGCTCTTAAAACCAGGCAGCCTGATGCAGTGAGAACACACACCTGTGGTGCGTGCGTCATGGCTGCTTGGCCATAATCCAGGCAGCCTTTATGCCTTGTCCTAAGGGGAAAAGTGTTGTTGCTGCCTTTTTTTCCCTGACATACGAGGCACCATCTCAGGAAAGCTATGCATAAGATGCATTTTCTAAACAGTGATATTTGATATTCACAGTGTTTATCGTAGGCACAGTGGGAGCAAATAGGAAAATCCTCTAGCATAGAAAGGTACACCCATAATTAAAACCAAAACAAACAAAAAAAAAACCAAAACAAAACAAAAACGGGAAAAAAGAAAATGGAAAGATGTTGTGACAAACCATCTGTTGATATATATCCAATAGAAAGAAGTAAGTTGAGGCTATTCAGTCATGTGTCTTTGCCTCTGAAAATATGAGGACTTTGACTACATTGCTCTATTGGCATGAAGTATACAAACTCTTATGGCTCAGACAGGGAAAAAGTGAAAGAAATATGATATTTTAGGATTTGTGGCAGTCATGTCAAAGATAAACAAGACTCATGTAGGTAAGCATAGCACTGAGTTCTAGGAGAAAATGTAGTTCATTCTAATCAATAACACAAATAAGAGGTCTTACTTTAATGTAATGTCAAACTTGATAGCATTCTTTTAAAAGAACATAACCCTTAGCCTGTTAAAAGTTAGTCTAACATTATATTGAATTCATGGCACTTACATTGCACTTTGAAGAGGCAAAGTGCTGTGAAGTATTGATCCTGTTGCAAAAAGATAACACTGAGTATTTTAGAAGATTGTGGTAGTCTTACTTTGTTGTAGGAACAACTGTTGTCAGTCTCCCAGCTCTTGGTTTTGCCCATGAGAAACAAGCTCGAAGCTGGGATTTCTGCTGAGTTAATTGTTCCATGTAATACTCTGATTTTCCAAATTTATTAGAAAGATTTGCAACAGACATAGTTCTGCAACACCCCCCTCAGTTTATATGCAGTGCATTTAAAAAATTATCCAGCAATTTCATATCCACTTTGCCTGACTCATTTTTTCTGTGATGCCACTTTTACTTTGTATTATAGCTCCACTGAATTCAATCTGCTTTGTGAAGGACTCAAGTGTCCCAGCAACAGTACATTGAAAGGTAGATAATGGTAGGTAAAATAACAGAATAAGAAGGGCTAAATCCTGATGACCTTTGTGATTAACTACGAATTTATGTGGTTGCAATTTTTATCTGCAGCTGGTATTTATCATCCATCAAAAAGGAACAGAAGTATTCTTATATAATTTCAACCCTACCTAGCTCCTTTAAGATGTATTGCTATACAACAACCATGCTTTTTAAGACAGGCATTTTAGTGATAAGATTAGATAAAATCAATTTTATCTATATTTATGTTAGACAGTACGTAAATATAAATATTTATTTATTAAATATTTATTAAATTAAATTTATTAAATATTTATTTTTATTTATGTACTGTCTAACATAACTTCTACCATGGCAAATCAGAACTGAACTTCCACTGGTGAAGTATCATGTTTTCATAATGCTTCCGGATGAACAGATGTCACAGCTTCATTTTTTAAAGGTTTTGTTTTGTTTTGTTTTGTTNCCCATATACTTAAGACAGTATGTACCCTATATTCTAAAAATTTGGTCCAGACTAGCCAAGTCTCAATTAGAAATAGAGTGCTGCCAAATCAGTTTTGTTGCATATGTAACACTAGTACAGGATGTAAAATCAAGTAAAAAAAAATCCTCATTAAGTGCCAGATACCCTATTAGTTAATCTACAGGTGCATCACTTGTTCACAGTGCAGTGTTGGGTGTATCCATGAGAAAGTGTTTATGTGAATCATCCATTAGTGGCAAATTACCTAAATCTGAAAGCATGTATCACTTTCCCATCTGCACCTTCACTTTGTATTGCCCTCTCTACTGATTTGGAAATAAAAACTTTTCTGATTTTGCTCTAATCAGTTGCTGACTTACAGTTCCATGATCTGCCAGAGTCACCCAGCATGATTGTCTCACCTGCAGCTCCTGGCTGGACTCTGAGCCTTTGCTGTCTGATGGAACCATATGTGGCAGTACCCAGCTCAGGTGGCAGGCAGAACTGGGACACTCAGTATTGTCTGGTTATGAACCAGCTCCATTGCAGTTGGCAGTTCTACTATACATTTTGGGTTATATTATTATTTAATTTAGAATCATAGAACCATAGAATGGTAAGGTTGGAAGGGACCTCAAGGATCATCTAGTTCCAATCCCCTGCCATAGGCAGGGACACCTCCCACTAGTACAGGTCACTCAAGGCCTCGTCCAACCTGGTTTAAGTTTATTTGTTTATTATTTAACCAGAACAGCTGCCTTTTGTTCTCAACACTCATTTTCCATGTCAGAATTTACACACTTTACTTACTGTGTTATGCTACTTTTGCACCTTTGTGCTTCCAGAAACTCTGAACTGTTTTTTTCCTTCCATTATCAAGGCTCAGGTAGCTGGGAGGGCACCTATGCTTGTCAATGCATTGCATGTAGAAGGAAATGAATTATTTAAACATTGTCCATTTGCAGCAGTGCTGCATAGGTATAAAACTCTGACATAACTTCTGTGAAGTTGTGCCAGTAGCTTTAGGGATCTGTTAAGTATTCATTGAGCATATCCCTATAAGGGTTGATTGCACATTACAAAAATTTACTAAACTTTATAAGCCACTGGATATTTCAGTACTTTGTTCTGTATTTCAAAGGATAAATGATAAAAAAAAATTAGCATAGTTTTCCTAGGTAATTTTTTAATCAAAATCCATAGACACCTATCATGCTTAAACATTCAGTAAGATAAAAACTGAAAGTGTATATTTAATTGCAGAGTAAGTCTTTAGTTCAGATAAAACCAAACAAAAAAAATAGATGTGTGTACATAAATTCACCTCTGTTCAGCAAACCATTTAAACATACCAAGGCTCCGCTGGAACTTCAAGACACACTTAAGTGGCTTTACAAATAGCAGTGAACTTAAACAAATGCTCAAAGTGCTTTGTTGAAATAGAATTCAGTGATGCAATTCCCACCCTGTAAATTATTAAATAGGTGTAGGTAAAACTATAAAGTATGAACTTTAGCAACCTTACTAATGAGTCTGAGAAAACTTCTCTGCTAAGAAAATAATGATGGTTGAAAACACGTGCTGCATTTTTACAGACTTACACAGTTTGTCTACATTTAGGTTAAAAAAGCAAAACATAAAAATTAAAAAGCATGCGTAGATACAGATACATGATGGAGTTTTGTATAAAACAAAAAATATTAAATAAAAAAAAAACTTCTCTAGCAGATGAGCCTCTTCAGCACTAAATTCTGCCCTGATTTAAACGGTGTCATGGCAGTTGGTGTAACTAGCACAACATCTGACCTCTTGATGCTATAAGTTTAGGGGATGTGGCCTGGATGTAGATCCTATTTTAATGCAGGTCTGATTGGATTATCACTGTGGTTTCTGTTAGCCTTGAAAAGCTGCAGGGTAAAACACATGAAATGTGGTCTCCTATACATGAGTTTTTATAACATTTGGATCTTACCCATCATAAGCTAAAGTTTATGAATGACATATAAAGCATTACAATGGAAAATACATTGGTTAATTTGACCTTGGGAATGTTTTCTGGGTAGTTTGCATGGAGGAAAAAAAAAATCAATGACAGGAGAACAGCTATTTCCTTTTAAAAGCTTCTTAATACAGTATGCCCTGCTTCCAAAGGGAATAACTCATTATCAGACTTTCTCTTTACAGAGAATAGTTAATTGTCGCTCTAAAAATTACTCTGTTGTTTATGTATTTCTGATTAGAATCTGATTACACTCTATTTGCCTAAACATGTAATGGCAGCACCAATATTCATCTGTGAAACTCTAAAAGAGCTAATTACCCAAAGCTTAGTCTAATTGTTGGCATAATGGACAGAGAACATGGCTTTGAAGTAAGAAGTGTGAAGAGAAACTGCCAGTTATTCAAAGATAGCCAACTGGATATGTAGATATCCATGGTTTCATTAGCATGTAAAGCTTTTACTGGGCAGAAAGCCATGCTGGTTAAAAACTGAAATGAGGAAATGGAAAATCGATTTGTAAAGACTCAGGTGGGAAACAAATTACTGACAGGGATTAACAGTTACAAGACTTTTTTAAAAAAAATTACAAGCTAGTAGTGGGCAACTGGATTAAATGCAATAAAAGGACACTCTTTATAAACATTAGAAGGGAAAAAAATGAAGAATCCACATCAAGTATACAGTAAATATGGCAATTAAACAGTACAAAAGTTTTTTGTTTGGTGCTTGGAGAAGAGAGATTATGTATCCATGTGAGAAATAGGCAAAGAGAATAAAGAATCACCTTCAAGAAAGCAAACAGGACAGAATCTGTTTGTATTAAACTCCAGCACTAAAAGAGTTAGATGAGTGCTTGTCTTCAGCTGCTAATGAGGTATTTCCCCAGGTCACAAGTAATTCCAGAAGAGTATTGTCTAAGTTGCATCAGTTTTGAAAAGCTTGAAAGGACCTATTGAATAATTAATGATGTCATTCAGAACTGTAGCAAAGAGATTGATAATTTGAGATCAGATTAACAAAAAAAAAAATAGAGGTTAAAATATAATTAAGGTCAGTCAACATGGCATCCCAGAAAGCAGGTCTTACTGTAGTTCTTTTGCTGGAGGGTTGTCTGTGCTGCTTCATTCACTTTTAAAAGTATGTAATTCTGAGTTCTAAAGATCACTGTGTTCACATAACAGCCATTGATTTCTTCAAAGCTTTTTAGTCAATACCACAATAACACTTTGATTTAAAAGAACTTCTACTGTACAAAATTAACAGTACATGGATTAAAAGCTCACTCGCTGGTTAATGTCCAGATGTCACTGTTAATGAAAAGACAGAAAGAAAATTGTTGTGAAGAGAGCTTTTCCCACAGACTGATTTATTTTTTTTTAATCTTAATACTTGTATCAATGATACAACTTAAAATATTATGATAAAGTTTTCAGATGTGAGTAAATATTGGACTGCATGTACTGCTTTTGCCAGTGAGGCTGAATCATAGAATCATAGAATGGTAAGGTTGGAAGGGATCTCAAGGATCATCTAGTTCCAACCCCCTGCCATAGGCAGGGACACCTCCCACTAGTACAGGTCACTCAAGGCCTCCTCCAACCTGGCCTTGAACACCTCCAGGGAGGGAGCAGCCACAACCTCCTTGGGCAACCTGTGCCAGTGCCTCACCACCCTCACTGCAAAGAACTTCTTCCTAACATCCAGTCTAAATCTCCCCTCTGCCAGTTCAAACCCATTGTCCCTTGTCCTGTCATTGCAAGACCTTGTCAATAGTCCCTCCCCAGCCTTCCTGTAGGCCCCCTTCAGATACTGGAAGGCTACTAGAAGGTCTCCTCAAAGCCTTCTCTTCTCCAGGCTGAGAGAGAGCCCCAACTCTTGTATCCTGTCCTCACAGGAGAGCTACTCCAGCCCTTTGATCATCTTTGTGGCCCTCCTCTGGACCCGCTCCAACAGTTCATCTCATTGAGAATCACAGTGCAACAAAAAGGCAAATTAAAAGGTCCAAATACAATGTATTACACATGGAAGCTGACAACATTATCTGTATTTATAGAAAGAATCAGGGTCAGAAGAGAGTTTTGCAGTGTGAGGCTTGAGAAAGGCAGGGCATGTGATTTGTTGGAAACTGAAGGGAATTAAAATGACTGCTACATATGGCAATGAGTAAAGGAGAGAGAACTCATTCAAGACTGGCTTTTCAACCCGGATGTCCAAGTACAATGCTACACAGTGGCTGGAAATTTGAAGTTGGCTAAAAACAAACTTGAGATGAGAGATGGCCTGCTAGCAGCAAATGTAACTGCTGGAGTTGGTTACTCAGGAAGGTGGAGGACCTACACTTACTAAGTGGGTGAAAACCAGAATTCTTTTCCATACACGTTAGTTTAGTTTCAGGTTGGATATTCATAGTACTGTATGTTTCCAACAAACTGCACAGGGCTTAGCATTGACAATTTGCATTGCTTCATACTGTTTAATGACTGTCTAAGGCATGGTATAGTTCACTGACAGTTTACATGCTTGCAGACAATACCAATCGTGCAAACAGAGACCACTGTCCTCTAAGCTCAAGGGGTAACTGTGCACACTGAGCAGCACAAATGTGGCCAGCTTTATTTGGTGTAGGAAAAAATGCAGCCATGGGTACACAACACACAGTGGGTCGCTTGGAAGTAAGGTCAGAGAAGAATCATGCGTAATAGTATGGAGATGTCCCTCTACAGTCCATTTGAAGGATATGAGCACTGTATTGCCCTAGGCATGTTCATTAAATTTGCAGCTCTTCATTAAGACGAGGAATGTATTAAAATCTTGTATGTCTGGACTTCAGCTGCTTGTCTGTCACAGCAAGGAAAGACTCCTCTGGTGCACGACAGCCCAGTTAGATTTCGTCGGCAGAGGGTTATCACCTTCTAACACACTGGAATGAGTCTCTCCTGGAGATGGAACACTGGTGGGAAATCATATCCTGGTCCTGGAAATCATATCAAGGTCCTGAGGAAAAGGACCTTGGGGTCTGGGTTGACGAAAAGCTCAACATGAGCCTGCAGTGTGTGCATACAGCCCAGACAGCAATCGAGTGCCGGGCTGCATCAAGAGCAGTGTGGGCAGCAGGGCAAGGGAGGGGATTCTGCCCCTTTACTCTGCTNACCTTCTTTCTTGGATGCATGTCTGCTATCACTTTTCACATGGTAAGCAAAGTGTCAAAGAGTCCAACAAATATAAAAATGGGAAATAATTTGCTTCCATGTCAGGGGTATCCTATCTTTCTTTGGAGCACAGGGCATGGATTTTCTCTTAGGATTATCTGGAGGTATGACACCACTTCAGATAAAAGAAGAAGATGGGCTCTATCATGCCCTTGGTCAACCTTACTTTATCTTTTTATTTGAGCACATAATATATGTGTAAAAAAGACGTTACGAAACTAGTTGAGAAGCAACTCGTAGACTTAGTTTCCTTGGATGATGGCATTGCTTAAACTCTGGGTGAATCGTTCATGGAAATCTGATGCTCTAGCATTAAATAATAAAACATTTGTTCAATTAACTTGTATGAGTTCATAGGTTAAGTTTCATGTTTTCTTCTTACTGTAAAAAAAAACACCCCAAAATGGAAGAAATGAGTTACAGCACTGGCTATGAATCCTAATAGCCTCTGTATGTATGTATAGGTGCCCACATACAGGAAAACCTCATACTCAGCTGAATTTTTCTGTTCTTTAAAAAAAATGTGATAGGGTTGAATTGACTTGACTGCCTTTAAAACAACAAATTAGTCTCAACTTGTGTAGACAGGCATAATGTCAGTGAAAGCATGCCAACTTTCCCTTCCTGCAGCATGTCAATATATAGATACTGAAAAGGGTCTTTTGTAAAGTTTATTTTTACTGGTAGCCTTGCAAATGAAGGGCCAAAGAGAATTAATGTCTAAGCTTAGGAGTTTGCCAGAATGGGCTCAAGTTATTTCACTTCATACATCTTCCCTTGTATAAAATTCCCAACTCGGTTTGAGGCTCCAGAGGACAGGACTGCACAACACACATATTGTGTATGCCAGATCTCCGGTGTCATGTAAAAGTCAAACAAATTCCTGGAATCCCAGTGTTTGAAATTCACGTGTGGAGACACATGAGGGCACTACTGGGCGGGGGATGGCTGCCTGTGGAAAAGTGGCGTCTGCTGGCACCTTCTGAAGGCTTCCTAGTATGGTGCTTCTGGACTCCAGGATATGACTGGTGGTGTCAGGGCAAGTCTCTGAGGAAGAGATAGTGCAGCAAGGGAAGGGAGAATGGAGACCAGAATAGATCTTATACTCTGTGAAAAGATTTGAGATCAGCTTCATGTTTATGTGTATGTAAAATTTCTGAACAGAATTTTATGGTTTTATAAAATCTGAATGGCCTTATTCATACACCTTGTTTTAATAGTAAAGACTTCGGTCTTTGTGGTATGCTTTTAGTAAAAAGTAATCATACAAATTGGTGAGGCACTGGAACAGGTTGCCCAGGGAGGTTGTGGCTGCTCCCTCCCTGAAGGTGTTCAAGGCCAGGTTGGACGAGGCCTTGAGTAACCTGTGCTAGTGGGAGGTGTCCCTGCCTATGGCAGGGGGTTGGAACTAGATGATCCTTGAGGTCTCTTTCCAACCTTACCATTCTATGATTCTAAATAAGAAAAAGACCCAAACACCCAACCTTGCAAATATTAAAGAAGTAATGATATTTATCTTTGTCTTGCTTTCTCATGAGCTTTCTAGGTGGCACTTTTCAGAGTAGGATAATATTAACTAAGCCTCATTAAACTGATTTGGAAATTATTTTTTAAAGGAAAATGCAAAATTAATGATCCATGTTCTGATGTCAATAAGCCACTTCAGAATGTACATTGATAAACTATTGCTACTAAAAAGTACTCTCCCTGAAATGAAAAAGGTGAGGGTGAGTATGAGGATGAAGGCATGAAATTCACCCAGGTAATAGCTGGTGAAATAAAGGTGCTGTTGGCACTGAACCCCTACTTAATGAATCAACATGAAGATGCCATCGGAACAAGAACAAATCTCATTGAGAGATTTATTGGCAAATACACTGTGTATAACTCACCACTAATTATTCTGCTTTATTCATTACTGTCAAGGCTTAGTCCACAGTGTCCTATTGCAGACACTGCATTCAAGTGTCTAGAGGAAAGCAAGGAGAATGATGTATGTTTGGGAAAATATGACAGTTTGAGTGAAAAAGAGAAGTCTGAAGGGAGAAAAAATAGCTCATGGCATCTTTAGACATATATGGGATAATATGAGTTTTCCTCCCCAGTCTCAAGAGGAAGACAAAATTCAGTTGGGTAACTTTGCAGAAAGAGAGTCTTGAGCAAAACCAGTTAATGGGAACAATAAATTGCCTGAAGAGAATAGGTGATTCACTTGAGGATTTTAAAGGCAGGGTAAAAAAACATGTTCTGTTTGGTCTGAAATATATGTAATCCTGCTTCACTCTGAGTAGATGCCTAATAGAAGGCCTCAGGAGATCCTCCATTTTATGGTATCAGCTGTGTACTGAAGTCTTATTGATGGAATGTCCTGCTGAGGCTTTTTGCATATTTAGCATTATTTTCAGTTCTGTCTTCTCTCATTTAATGAATATTTAAAAAAAAACAAAAAAAACCCCAATGTGCCAGGAAAATATTTTACAAGCTTCCTCATTTTCCTTCACAGCACTGCCATTGACCAAGGACAAAGTCATACAAATGGAAGGAAGGAATGATTTGGCTGGTGCTGCTCCTGGTCGCCTGGGGACTGCTGCCCTGGGTCAGGCTGGAGCAGCAGCAGATTTTATTTTCTTATTTTCTACCCCATTTTCAAAGCCATTCTCTCCTTCTGCCAACTGGAGGAGGGTGCTTATTGTACCTGTTGGCATCCTCAGCTAGGCTTTGGCTGTGATTTATTCAATTTATTGTATTTCCCTTTCAAAATAGAGCAACATTAACGTATTTATTCTCATTGGCTGTATTCAAACATCTCTATCCATGGGGTCATCTTGAACAGACTGGTTAGAACTGTTTTCCAATTAGTCTTAAAATATTAATTCATCACTCTGATCATTACTTTGAAAAAGGATTCTCATTTTTTCTTGTTTTGAGCCTTTGAATGCTGAGAGAAGTGGCTAGGTTGAAAGGCTCACGTTCTTTCTCAAAATGTAACACATTTTGCAGTATCAGAAATCTGAAAGTTCAGCTACAAATTCTTGCAGAAGACCTCAAGGACAGACTAAAGGAATTCAGTTGAAATTGAAGTGCGGATGCTTCCTGATTTATTCCCCTCCCCACTATATTGTGATGCTGCAGCAGTTTGATCCCCCTAGGCTGAGGCAGCTGCGGTCTCACTCCTGTCAGTGCCTGACCAACTCCTTGTCGCCTGGAGAGCCAGCTCAGGGACCTAAGGTGTGTCCGGAAATTAGTTCTGGGGACTGTCAGACAAGGCTTCAGCCCTTTTAGCACACAGAGCAGGGGTTAACTGAGTTCGTAGAGGGCAAAGGGGCTGCCAGGAATGCACAGCTGGAGTAAGCAGTGACCCAACAGCTCAGCTGAACCTCACCCTTAGGCTCACCTGGCAGAGCACAAGCAGAGTTTAGCAGGCTAGAGGAAAACCGGGAAACAGTGCGGCTGCCCTGTCTCTGGCTTGGGGTATTCCCTGGTTTTTAGGGAAGGGTGTCAACCCTTGCTTGATGGAGGAAGACAAGGCAGAGACGTGCCACAAGCCGTCGCAGGCTGCTGCGGGCGAGAGGAGAGCATTTTTTAGCCTGCCACCATCACTTAAGGGGAACAGAAACTTAAAAAGTTAGGGTCAAAACTTGGAAGAATAAGCTCTGGGAGCCAAACCACGAGTATTTTTCTGCCGGAAAATCGCCTAACATTCCATAGCCCCAGCAATAAAAATCCAGCAGAACAACACTCCTCATCCACTATTTTGGCCCTTCTGCAGCACTCCCCTTTCCTCCCCCTGCCCCTTTTGTTTTGAGGAGGAAACACACAGGCAAACACACCGCGGAGCCGAGTCGCATCCCCAACAGCGCCCAGACCGCAGACTCAGACGCGGCGACCGCGGGACAGCGCGGAGGGGAAGTGCGGATAACGGCGGGAGGGGCGGTGCGGATAACGGCAGGAGGGCCGGCCCCGGCCCGGCCCGGCCCCAGGGCGGTGCGGCTCGGCGCTCGGCCCCGGCAGGGAGGGGCCGGACCGCCCCTACGCGAGCAGCCGCCGCCGTCGCGGCGGGAGAGGTGACAAGCTGCTGCTGTGTGGAGTTGCCTTTGCCGGGGTGGGAGAAGTAGGTGTCCCCACTTCCCGCCGTCCCTCCGCTTCGAGGTAAGGCAACCGCAATCCCTGCTGCTAGCCTCTCCGCGCCGGCGCCCGCCCCCGCCCAGAGGCTGTAGGGCCACGGCAGGGGGCACAGCAGGTCCCTCGGCGTCCCTGTGTCGCTCCCCGCCACCGCGGAGCTGGGCCGCGCGGGGACGTTGCGGTACACGGCGGCGAGAGTTTCGTTTCTCCGTCGCCCCGGGGAGGAGCGGTCGCGGCGGCAGTGCCGGCGGCCTCGGGGGAGCCTGGCGGCGGCCCGTGACGCCTACCTGATCGAGGCGCGCCCGGCCGAACCGCTGCCCGTCCCGCCGCACCTGGTCGGGTGGCGGCCGTCCCCGAGTTGTTATCGGCCTTTCCACATGCTGTTGCCGCCGCCGCCGAGGGCGCGGGAAGGCGCCCCGAGCCCGGCAATTTGTTCGGGTGCGTACCCCCCTTTCCCCCCCTGCCCACGCCGCTGCCTTCCTTTTTGCTTTCCTGGGGGACCCGGCGCGGCGTGGGACGGGTCGGGAGGCGGCGGGCGGCGCTGCCTTGCCCGTTGCCTCCGGTTCAGCAGTAATTTATGGTTTTGTTAACTCAGCATTTGGCACGGCGCGCTTGCGGGGAGCAGCGGCGGGCGGGAGTCCTAAGTTTTTGTTACTTCTGGGAGGGAAAGGAAAAGGGCTCAGTGGGGCCGTGGGCGCCCCAGCGGCTTCCTCTGTAAGGAAACCCCCAGCCCCGCCTCAGCGCTGTGGCCGACTGCTCGTTGTGGTCTGCAGGCAGCAACGCTGGGCATGGTCGGGGAGGGGGCAGTTGCCGTCCATGAAGGTGAGTATCACAAGAGTAAAAAACTGTCAGAAATAAATGTTTTTTCCTTGCTACTCGTTTTATTTGGAAAGCTTATATATTTACTTCCTGTATGTACATATATGCATACTTATATCAATGTGTACATGAAATACACATTCTTGTACACATATATCTACACGTACACGGAATATATATTCTTTTGAGCTATGAGAACATTGCCTAAAGGCTCCCGCTGCCAGATGTTTTGTTTTCTGGCTCTTTGAGACATATTTGCATTTCTTCTGGGAAGGGAGCAGACAGCAGTAATATTGCTGAATATGTATTTGAACAGTGGCGTGGAACAACTTGTGTGCCTTTAATTCAGCTGCAGAGGAGATCCATGTGGGATTAATATACTTAAGCGATCGTGTCACACTGACGTATCTTGTTCAGACTTGTTGGTTTTTAAAGCAGTGTGGACTTGTAGGTAGTAGCGGAAGTGTAATTAATTTTAAACATGTGACTTGGCCTAGTGCTTATGATTTTAACGTAATATTCATACCTCTGTAAATAGGCACAGATTTAGCCATCTGCCTTCTGTTTTCGCTTTGTCTGCATGTACTACATGGCAGAAATGAAAGGGATTTCTATGGTATAGGCTTTAGGGCCTATAAATGCTTCCAGGAAATGCTGTAAAGTTACTGTCAAGGACCAGTTGAAAGCTTCTTTCATATTTCAGTATGCTTTAAAAAAAAAAAGGCCGCTTCAGCATCAGCGATGCCAATTGATCACTTGTGTTTGGTGTTAATGCTATTTGCATACATCCAGTACAGGTGATCCTGTTGCCAAAAGGCGTGTAATTCTTCCCACAATGGACAAGGTCCTTTTGTGTAGCATCAACCTTCTATGCTTTTAGAGGATGTATGATACCCTGGGTAGAGCCTTGTGGTTTCTCTCTCCTGCGATAAGGTGGTGGCGGGATGCCAGCTTGTGTTGCTCATCAGAGATCTTAGCATTAAAACTTCTAGAGTCTGGAGCTCCAAGTTGGGGCATGTCAGTCATTGGTGCTTGCCAGCATCACTGGCATATGCTATGGCTCACCTATGTGGGAGTGAAATATGGAACAGCAGTGGGCCACAGAAGTGGTTTGTGTTAAGTGTCTGTCCGTGTTACCCTACTTGCAGGACAGTGGCTATATAGTCATGTATTCCTATAGATGTGTTGTTTTGCTGTGGTATCCCCGCTATTGCTACAGGAGTGGTACTTATGGATTGTGCAGATAGGTGGGTGAAGATCATGGTATGCCACCTCAACACACTTTCCCTCTGAAACTTATCCCTTTGGTGCCCTCTCTTTGAAATAATCGCTTGTTCTTAGACGTGAGCAGGCCTGCCAAAATCTCAAATGGTATTGGTGTGTTTGGGATTGTGATGCTAAAACTTTTGTTTTAGCATCATTTTCTTAAATTTGGCTTTTCTAGATTAACAGTTGTGCTAAGAAGGTTAAAAATAAAGTCTACTGGCTGCTAACGCTAGTGGGTGAAATTTTCATCTCTTCTACTACCGCTGCTCTGTAGTTTCTCATTTGGTTGCAGGCTGTCCAAAATTGTACTGCGCAGCACTAAATAGACTAGTTCTTCTACCTACTACCCTAGGGATTCCTAAACAGTGGTATAACTACCATAGCAAGAGTGGTACCTGAATCCTGCTGACGGTGGTATATGACTGCCATTTTGGGAACCTTCTTAGTCTTGCTCTTTCTTGGGTTCAAATCTCTGCTGTGAAACACTAGAAGAAGTTCTGACAACAGTTTATGGCAGAAAGAACAAAAAGCATGTTAAATTGGCATTCCCACTGCTGCTTGATGGTGTTAGATGTTTTCGCATCCTCTGGGTAGCTCTTGGAATCTCAGCAACACTGGATGATTATTTTACTCCCTATGCTGCTGAGTAAAATTATACAGCCTGATTTATTTAGGTTTGGCATGTTCTCACTGAAACTCATGCCCTGCTAGGTGAATGAACAGCCTGCTTGTTTATACTGCCTTTCCCCACACCCCCCCTTTTAACAGGCTCTCATAGGTCTTGTTGTTGTTCTACTGGAATGCTTCAGAATTTGGTTCAACCTGCCAATAAAAACATAAGTGAAGAGCCATGAACCATATTAAACTTGTTATCAAAGAAGGTATTTTCATACTGTCAGTTAAAAGGGTAGAAATATCACTTCAGATGGCTCCAGCTAGTCCTACAATCATGTTTACTGCTCTTTAGAAACAGCTACCTTCATCTTTGCAGAATTACAGAGTAACCTGAGTGGCTTCCAAATCTCGCAGTATCTTTCTTCATGTCCCTCTGTGATAATTCAGACTCTTTATGTCTACTCCTTTCCCCTGATGTCTTTTACCAATCAAATCTTTGCTGGATCACTTTTCCCTAGATGAATTATTATTCATTTTCTCAGAGGCATCCAAGAAATAAAATGCTTGATGGATTTTTATTTTTTTCCCCCCATTACCTTTCTTCAGTACTCTCCCACGTTCATTTGCAACTTTATGTAAGTAGAGCTAGTTAGAAAGTGATCATTAAAATGTCATTGAAGTGAAAGTCAGGAAGGGTGTTGATCGAAAATGCTTTTCAGTTTCAAGTCACTAATTTCTGGTGAATCAAACTGAAAAAACAAAAACAGTCTATTTTTTACTGCTGCCATTTCCCCTGTACTTCTTGCTTCCTCGACCATTATGATCAGATTATTTGCAGTAGCTGTTTTTCACACAATCGACTCACTTTATGCTTTCAGAGAAACACAGTATCAAAACAATCAGCTAAATCTGGAATAAAAATGTAGTTGGTATGGCTTCATGAACTACAGATATGGAGGAAGAGTGGACTTCTTCAAAGAGCTCAGAGTGTTGAATATCTAACAGTTTATCTTGACTTGCAGTGGGACACCAACACTCTTGGCTCACACGGGGTGACTGATGACAGTTATGACTGTTGGGGACTGTTCTTCTGGACAGCCCAAGGCAGTTCTTTTGGTGCCTAGGCCTGGGGCCATAGAGAGCAGTAATATTGTGAGCGGGTGTTTGAGCACTGTAAGGCTGCAGCCTAGAAGATGGGAGGATGATGGTACACAACTGTATTACTGGGGATAGACATAGTGGTAATCAGTTTTCTAGACTGGAAGGCTTTGTGATCTGTCTGCAGTGTACTGGAGATGCAGGTCGCTCTTTGCCTAGATAAGCTGAGACAGCAACACCGCCATTGAGTAATGTTCCAGTATGAAAGTATAATGTCAGTGTAAAGTCCAGAAATACTGTGACCTATGACCAGTTTGGCTTGTGTATCTTAAAGCAACAAAACCAGGGTCTGTGTGTGGCTGCAAACTGTTGACAGTGTTTTCCACTGCTTGCCACCGAATTTCAGATGCGGATTTAACTTCAGGAGTGCAGCTGTTTGTGCTGAGGGATAAATAGATCTGTTGTGTCTCCACGTGGAGAGAATTCGAGACTGTTTCATCAGGTAGTTTGACGCTGCTAAAAAGTAGCAGTGAAGGAACTGAGCTTTGTAGGTCTTTACAGGGGAAGGATCAAGTGGTGGGGCAGCAGCTTCCTACTGTTCCTCAATGGGACTTTTTTGTTTATTTATTTATTTTATTCTTGCATTCCTCTTCCTTATTGCTCTTAGTTTATCCAGGAAGGCCCCAGACCTTTGCTCATGTTTTTGCAGGCCCTCACGAGCTGTCCTTGCCCCCTGGTGAGTGATGAGTATTTCATACCTGATGGTATTAAAAAGGAGGTTCTGGAGGTACAGGGACCCAGGTACAGGTGGGTTGTGTAAGCTGCCTGTTGGTGTGTTCCTTTTTAACGGAAAGGGCTTTCTAAATGCTTAAAGTAGAATGTTTCCTTGCAGTACTATACGTCTGTATGGACATTGTTAGCTCCGTTGAAGACTTTAGCAGAGGCTTTGATGCATTAATTATTCTGGCTTTATTTGCCATTCTTGTATCTGGAATTTCTGTCTCATCTCTATATGATATGTGAAACCATCAAGGTGACTTTTTTGGAGTATGTCACTGGAGCAGTGGTTGTTAGGAGCTGACTGTATTTTTGGCTGTTGCTAGTGATACCAGTCAGTGGTTCTCTGAGCCTTCAGGCCCTTGCCCTGCTGGCTGTTTGTGAGCTGGAAAAGATTTTGGAATCTTGGAGATTCTTGGTTTTTGCTTTATTGAGGCTTTCTCTGGTTCCTGGGAAGCTGGACAGTCTTTCTCGTGCTTGAAGGAGGCAATACTCTTCCCAGAATAGCAGTACTGTTGTGATATTCATAATCTTCAACTTCTTTTCAAGGACCAGGACCAAAATATGACCACAGATCATCCCTGGTCCAACTTCTAATGGTGCAGGGGAAGTACGAGGAAACTGGTTTTTCATACAAAACATGGGATGATGAGTTTTGGAGACTTCAGTGTGTTTAGCCTTGTCAATATATCTGTTGAAATTCACCAAATTTATCATTCTAGGACATTTTGCTACCTTCTGTTGTTAGCTTGCTAAAGCCATTTGTTTATTGTAGTCTTTAAGTGAGTAAATGTTAGCTTTTGCTTTTCAGATTAATGAAATCTAATTAAAATGCCTTACTAGAGGCACCTTAGATTTCATGTTACAGAACAGATGAATGAAGTAGTTCCTGCTGTCTGCTTGTGTCTGAATCTTTGACTCAGTATCATAAGGGGGGATGAGGTGAAAGACATGGCATTTAGATCTCATCTAGGCAGTTTTGGGTGATGCAATGAGTATCAGGTATTTCACTCTTGGGATTGTGTTGTTGGCATTTAACTGTTGGCAGTTAGAGGTAGGTCTTACGTAACTCAGTGCATTCACTTAATTTCATAATGCTTTATGCTTTTTGCTTCCCATTTGGGCTGGAGTGTGTTATCTCCTGCTGCTTGCACCTTTAGAAAGTATCTGATTTCTCTAATTCTTTTCCTAATTAATTGAGCAGCCCATACCAGTATATATCATGGCAGATGAAGTGGACTGTGTCATCAGTTGCTGGGTTCCAGAAGTATAGACACCCTATAAGTCTTTGTGGATGTGCAAGCTGTTGAGCCTGGGAATAGTTAGACCTGGATGTGCATCCTGTGTGAGCAGTGGTGAGTGTGGACAGGAAGGGTAAGAGTGTAATAGCCACAGTGGTAAGATTAGGGCACGTTCCAGCAGAAGGTGGTGGTGTCGGTGGCTTCAGTCAGTCATTTTCCTGAAATAACCTGTCCTCGTTGTTGTGAATTGGAGGAAGGGGGAAGAAAAATCAATACCCTTTCTGAGCTATAAAGAGGCCTCTTGACTAATAGTGTGGCAATAACTGGAGGCTAGAGCTGGGTGGAGCTCAGTTCTCCTCCCTCATGAAGCAGCAGAGTGGTTTGGTCATCTGAATTGTGGTGATGGCCCTAGGGCTGACAGGAGGATTATTACAGCATTGTTCTCACTTTCTAGAAAGCTTACCTCATTGTTCTTTACAAGTTTCAAAGATGATTGGAACATTTTTCTTATATGTTACGAGGAGTGCCGAACCTGCTAGAGCTGATCCCTGCTGCTGCTGAGTCCCTGCCGGCATCTGCTTGGAGAAACAAACTGGAATGGAGGAAGTGTCAGTTTGTCTAGAGCTGTGCAGAAGGCTTTTAGGATTGGGATGATGAGTTTTCCAAACAGGAGGAGGAATGACTGAAACTGCTTTAGTTTCACTTTGCTTACTTCGGCACGATTTTGTTAGTGGGTTCATGGTTATTTGTTGCTTTCTGCGTAACAGCCTGAAAAAAGGAACAGAATGAATGAGAGATCCTTAAAGGATTCTTAGGACGTTTTTGGAGCTACCAATACACTTTGAGTTACATTGTCTCAAAAAAGATATTTTTGACGAACATAATTGGAAGCATCTGCATCAGATTTACAGTTTTGAAGGACCTATAAAGAACACTTCTAGAAAGTAAGCACTGGTAATTTAATTTTGTGTTGTTAAGTGGCTTGTCATAGAGATCTTTGTAAAATGAAAGTGCATTAAATATGCAAAATATCTGAGAGGACCGAAACATTAAGGGCTAGAAATCTGTGGACCTTTCTGTGCAGGATCCAGAGCTTTTAATCTAGGCCTTTCTGTTCAGTTTAGCAATTGAAAGAATCAAAAGAAGAGAATGCAAAACATCTGAGTGATATTCCTGTGTATATACTGCCAACAATGAAGGGAAGAGGTAGAGATGGAAATCTCTTTAGTTCATACCTTGGGAACTGAGAAGATGGTCACTGCTTTCATCAAAGGCTTCCATTTCTTCTAGCTCAGAAGAAATCCTGTTGCTGCGCCTAGATTAAGTGAAAAACTACTGTTGTCAATAGAAGTCTTAGACTGAGGGAGCTGAGCTTCTGAGCTTGAATGAAAAGTAGATGAACAGAAAATGCAGTAGATATTTACAGCTATTGACAGCTAATGGAGAATGGTTATGGAGATATTAGGGCCAAACTCTATTTAATGCCGTCAGAAGGCAGCAAGTGGCAATGACGATAAATTGTCCAACCCAAGTCTCTGAAGTAACATTGGGAAAATCCTGTTGCTGGGAGGGTAGTGCAGCACTGCAGCTGTCATCCAGAGAAGCTACTATCTGACCTTGTGGTTTTTCAGGACTCATCAGGGCAAAGCCATGGCTCACCTGATCTGCTATTGATGATAATCTTGTTTTGAGTCATAGGCTAGGTAACTTCTGAGAAGAGGCTACTTCCAAGCAACATTTCTAGCAGGCTGACTCAGATGCCCCTAAAATGAAGAATGTTTTAGATTACATTGAACTGAGCTGACTAGCTGCCGTGGGATGCTTGGTGGTAAACTTAATTTTCAGTGCAGCTTTTGTAGTTAATACAATAATGCTTCACTAACCGATGCTAAAATCAATACTCTTGGCCTAAGTATTTATTATTTGAGGACCCCCAGAGTTGGTTTTTTGTCTCATCTGTCCCAGAGAGAAAGGGCAGAACTCTTTGATGGTTAATACTGCCCAAACAGGCAAACCCCTCCTCCCAGGCATGCCGAAGATGGCTTCTGGGGACCGAGATGGCATTTTGATTGCCAAGACCACGGGTGGGCTGCAGATCTGTGTATTGTTCATCCTGAGCTTTTCCTCTGCAGTCCCTTTTGCCTAGTACTAGCTTTAAACAAGCCAAAGGTAGCAGACAAGATGTCTTCTAATCTTATTTTGGCTCTACTGATGTGTTTCAGTGCTAATGTTTTATTGCTGTTAGAGAAAGTGTTAGAAGGCTGGATGATATTCCGTTACAGACTTTCCCTATAAATAAGTCTCTGTTCTGTTTTTGGACCTATAGTGAATGGAGTCCTGTGTACATATTTATTTTTGAGACATTCTTTCTGTAATTTACTTAATTTTTGAGGCAGTGGGATTAAATCCTGACATGCACTGCTTGAAACATGCTGCTGTTTGACATCAGGCTTTTAGATGCCATTTTATCCAATGCTCAGTGCTTCTACTATAGAGGACCTTGTTTATTGCCCTTCTTTAGTCTTGTTTGCTTACTTTTCCTGACTGGAAACAATTCTTGTTTCTTCCCATGTATACAGCTACTTATGTTTTTGGTTTGTGTTATGTGACATGGGAAAAATGAAGGTTCCTGTATTATATGGCAGAGTAATTATCCAAAGATCCACATGTAATGTTTAAAAACATTACACAGATAAGTGTTCCTGGCACTTCACAGTAGTCAGAGACCAAGCTGAAACAAAACAATCTCTTGCATTGAAAATGGAAATTTAGTGCAAAACTCATGACTGAATGCATGTAAGTCTGATGTTTAAAGAAATGTTTGCCTATGTGAACACAAACTCATAGATTTCACAAAATAGAGCTGCCTGCTAACCAAAAGACCAGTTGCTTGCCAGCTATTCACTTGGCATAGCTTTCTCCTACCTGTCATCTATACTTCACAGAAAGAAATAAAACCCTGTACTTACATACTCCAGGCCTTCCCTCCTTGCCAAAGTAATGTTTTGTTAATTATATGGAGTCCTTTGCTTGTAGATGTGCAGGTTATTAGGTTATTAATTGCTGTAAAAGAGTGAGAGATTGAATCCTACTCTTACTGGCAAAAAAAAACCAAAACAAGCAACAAAAATTATCCAATTGGCTCTCATTTTCTGTGGAGTCTCCTGGAGCCTATTTTCTCTGCTTACAGTGAAGATTGCTTGCTGATTTTGCTGCATGCCCCTGAGCCTCTACCCTGCAGACTCAGGCTGTTAAGTGGCAGCTTGTAGGGAAATGGGAGCTAACATCACCTGTTTAATAGCAGTGGGATGCTTTACACCTGTATTGCAGGGGTGTGCAATAGGATAATTTCAATGAATTAAAAAGAGTGGGATGAATTATTTTTGTGCTAATTGAGGATGGGAAAATTAAAAATGTAGCTTCGTTTCAGCAGTGTCGTTCTCCCTTTGGGTTTATAATAGAACTTTTGGATTTAAAGGATAATTAGAGAGTCCTCATTACATCACTGGTTGGAAGATATATTTGCAGCTGTTACTTGAATTTTTTGCAGGATCTTGGATAGATTAGAGGCTGGTAACTGAAGCTTCATAGAAGATTAAAAAAATATTTGGTTTACCTACAGAAAACATAATTGGAATACTTTTCTTGTGTAGTTATATGTAGTATTATTTTTGGTAATTTAGGAACTTTTTAGGGGACAAATCTCGGTCCTGTGTCTTCTCAGTAGTTTGGCTGTTATGGGAAGCCAGCAAGTTTTCAGGATAAGGGGCAAAAGTTTGGTATATGTTATCTTCCACCTATGCTCCCTGAAACACAAGAAGATTTTCCTACACCGATGTTGCATTGTGGCTAAGGTTAGTAGGTTCTCTGACAAGGTGATTTGTTACACAGTTTCCTCCTGTTGTGGGTTTGAATAGGACCTAGTCCAAATCTGAAGCCAGAACAATAGCTTTGGAGGAAATTAGTCATGGAGGCATCTGAGGAGGAAGGAGCATGTTTTTATCAGGAATGGAAGAACTTCCCAATACACAAGAGTCTTGCTAAAGATAATTTGGGCATTAGTGAATAGTGTCAGTTTACACCTTTGCATTGTTTCCGTCTGGGTATTAAAGATTAAAGGGTACAACACTTGCTCTGGTCTTAATTTGACACATTTGAAAAATATTCTTTATAAAGACATGGATTAAAAATACATGTTTGTAAAGGCTTAAGCATTTGGTGTTTGTTTCAGTTGGAGAGGCTTGGGAGACTTCTGTCAGATGGTCATGGTGGATGCTGTGCGAAGTAGGGGAACACGAAGTTAGTTGGCAAAGAGAAGGCTTTAGCTTGAATTCAGGATACCTCTTGCTGGCTTAAATAGTGCTTGTGCTACTACTTTATGCTTGTGATTGTTAAAATGTGTATTCTGAGCAGAGTTCAGCAGTTGAACAGAAAGGGTTTCTGTTTTGCATATAGCTCTTTTACATTCTGTTGGAAGACTTGGGAAGATCTATTCTGACACGGAATGAGGAAATGGTTTACATTGTTGTGTGGGTACAGGTACCTAAAGATATGGCATCTAAGATGACACCAGACTGTTTTATTTCTGGGACATCTGCACAGGACTGGCAAATATAAGCCAGATCATGACAGCAACCTAGTCTTTTCAGGAGTGGCTGCTGGAGGCCAACAGGAATTCCCTAGGGCATCTGAGAAGGTACTATATATTTGGCTTTGGATGACTAAACTTTAAATGTTAATATTTCAATACTTTTGAGATTTGGTATTTCAGATGAGCAAACTGCAAACAGCTTTTTCTTTTTCAGCTGTCATGAAACAAAATTGAATCACCTTCCTGGAAGAAGAAAAAAAAAAAAAAACAACCCACAAACATTTGTGTAAGTCTGCATTCTAAGAGTAAGACAACATAGGTAGTTTGACCATTTATTTTATCTACCTTATTATTTTACCAGTTGATATTACCTAGCTTATATAGACAGTCATCAAAATGTTGGTTGTTTTTACCAACCTTCCTTCCCCCTAAAATTACCCCCCTCCAAAACTAAAAGGAGAATCGAGGGGAGGATCTGAGTCTGACTCCTCTTAGGTTAATTTGGTGTCAATCAGTTGTTCAGAGGAAGAAAGCGTGAGTGAGTGCAAGGATTGATGTTCAGTCAGGGGAAAAAAAAAAAAAACCTCTGGAACATGTTCAGCATAGCTTAGAGAACAAGCTTATGTAGCTTATATAGCAACATAGCTGGAACATGCTTATGGCAAGCTGAGGATTTACACTAAAGCTGTAACTGTACATTGTCAAAATACAGGTGTTCTTTAGCTATATATTAATGTCCTAGGTTATTTCAAATACACAAAAGTGTTGTCCAGTGCATGTAACTGTCTAAATATTTGTGTCCCTGATAAAGCTGCTTCTGTAGTAAGATTTCACCTTTTATATGTTTATTGAAGGACATGATAGAAGGAGTCTAAGGCTGACCATTTCAGGTAACCAATAGGGAAACACAGATGCTTTTAGGGTATGATGGAATCTCTTAGAATAGCTACTTTAGGATAGGATGAATCACAGCCCACAAATGCCTATTTCTCTTCAGTGACTATAAAGAGAGAGGGGGAGTAGAGTGACTCAGTGAGATGTGGTTGTTTATATTTGGTCAAATATATTTTGAGCTAAGTGCATAAGGCTACAATCCAGAGGCAGCTCAGCTCTCCAAGGCACCCAGGATATGTCTCTCAAATGTTCATCTGCAAAGCCTGGTTGGAGCGCACTGCAGCTCTCCTCTGGCTGGTACCTTCATCACTCTTCCCAACTGGAAACACCCTGTGAAGGAACAGTGCATGTGTACTCACTTTTTGGTCTGGTGGGGAATTGGTGTCATCCCAAAATAACTTCAGGATGCAGACTGTGCAATGAGTGGAAGGAAAAACAGGGAATTTGGAAGGCCTCCAGATGCTACCTTAATTTTGGTAAGATTGAATCCTAACATGTTAGTTGGGGATGTGCTTGCTTCTTTGGTGTGTTTTTATTTCATAGTTCTCCCAGTGTATTGATGAAAATAGAATAGTCTGTTTACATATCTGTGCACAATCAATTGCCAGTTTTCCTAGGCTGGGGAAATGTTGGGATGTCTGGATGCTAGGAAGTTGAAATAATTGAAATCCTCGACTTAGAGTTATCAAAGGCAGTGAGTGGGCTTTAAGAAGACTTTGAGTGAGGTTTGCAAAGGCTGGCATCAGTGGTATTATGTGTGAATAGCTCTAGGTGCCTAGTTTTAAAGTCTTGGTAGCTGCCTTGACTTTTCTTTATGTCATCATTCAGACTGTAACTACCAAGGTTGAATGTTGCTGGTAGTAGCAATTGTGGATAGCTTCTAAAGGAAGAGTCTATGACTGACAGGTGAAATATTTTTGAAGTAGTTCTTCCCATTGCTGAATTTACCAAAAGTGTCACTGTTGGTCATCTGTGACAGTCTTTAAATGATCTTTCTGCTGTACTGAATGTCACCAAAGTTGCTTGGTGTCTTTAATGTTAATGTTAGATCTATTCCACACTTCTTGCAAAAATTCCTTTAAACTGAGATGTTTTTGTTGTTTCTGATATTAGACCTAATCACTATGATTGAGGAATAAAGAAGGAAAAACAACTGTGCAGATTCTACATGTTCCACTTCTCCTCTTTATTACTTTCAAAATAGTGCACTTTTCTCCAAAAGTTATATCCACACCCTTCAGAAAATTGTGTGTAGTAGTTGCAGTCAGTAGCATTTTACCCTTGATTAATTACAGGTGCATGTCAAGGAGAGCAGGTGGTGTTTTGTTAAGTTGGGAATTTACCTTTAACTTTTAATTCTTTATTATGTTTGACATGAATTTCTAAGCTTCTCTAAGATGATGCCATTTTGCAATTAAATGTATAATACAATTACATAAATTGGCCCCAAAATTGAAATATCAGCGTTTTCCTTTGTAAGTGATGTGAAAAATGAATGAGCTCATGGGCACATGTCAGTTTGATATCAGGCATTTTGCAGCTCCTCATTCCTCAGTGTGCAAAGCAGGTATTAAAAAAAAAAAAAACTCTTTTTCTTTACTCCATGAACTCATGGTTTTCTTGCTGTATGTTACTCAAGTGCTGGTTTTGAAAAAGATCATGCATTTTCTCTTGAGTTCTTTTGATTTGGTCTAGCTGAAGGATTCGAAAATGTAATGTATTTTCAGCACCCCCTATTGAGGTGAGGCGCTTCTGATCCTTCGGCAAGGGAGGAACTAAAATGCAATAACCTATGTGAGGAGCTGGGTGGGCATGTGGCTGCTAGTTTTGTGTCCATGATTTGAGAGTCCTAGGAGCAGTATCTGGGAGCACCACAATCTCTGACTTCAGTTGAAGCTCTTGCAGTGGTTGAAGACTGGTGTATGTACTTTGAAGTGGTGGCATTGAAATAGGGCTGTGCAGGCACTGCTGAACCTGTACATTTTGGGATGGGGATTATGTTAGTGTCTTGTCTTGGGTGTGTAGTGGTTTTTTGAGTTTTGCAATTTTTCTCCCTCTTTAGAAGCCAACCACAAAAGCTCTTAGCACATGTTGCCATATGAACATGCATGTGTGGTCCATGGAGAGGGCAGCTGGCTTCTCTTGACTAGTGGCATCTGTGCTGCTTACTCTTCCTGGTGTCTTGCCTGGATTGGGCTCTGTCTTCATGCTTGTTGTAAACTTGTGCTGGACCAGACCCAGGATTTCGGGACTCTAGCTCCCGTGTATCTTCGTCTCTTTCTCTGTTACGGTAGTCTCTCCTGTTTCTGCCCTGCTTTGTGTCACGTTTTGTCCACCTGACCTTTCTCATACTCATTCTACACTGTGCTCTCAAGGACATGTCTCCTGCACGTCCGTGGGGCACCAGCCTAAGGGTCATGAGAGCAACAGGAGAGGTTGTCTTCCTGCTGTCAGCTCCAATGTCTGGTCTCTGGCAGATGGGAGCAGCAGTTACAGGGGAAATCCTGCTAATCTCCTGTAACTTGAGCCCATTACATGCTCGGTCACACTGTGGGGCTGGTGCCTTTCCAGCCACATATGAACGGATGGCTGGAGGGAGGTGGTGGACACTTACTGCAGAATATTTTCTGAGGTTTGACTGTGGAGACCAAGGAAAAAATCCTGCAAAGATGATGTCAGGTAAATACTAGTAGGTTTTTAAACTTTGTCAAATAAGAAAATATTTTCATAAGTATAGCAAAAAACCCCATGGCCTCGATACAACAATTAAAAATCAATACCTAAACCAACAAGCATAAAAGAAACCCTAAACAAACAAAAACCCAACAACAAGAACAAAAAACCCACCCAAACCAACTCAACAACTAACCAATCAAAGAAACAAACAAATTTACAAAAAGGTAAAGAAGCAAGGGATCAGCACTCTTGACAAATTTCAAGACTGCCCTGACATGAGCAGGGGAACCAAAGTTCCCTTTTGAGTGAGTTATGAGGGTGGCAGAGCAACATGTTTTTGTCAAGGCTGTCTCAGAAATGGGCAAACTGTGTTTTGGCAGAAAAGTAAATAAATCCTGCAGCAGATGTCCAGAGTGGAAAATTTTTAGCACGGGCAGCTTGAGTTGGTAAAGTCAAAAGAATGTGGAAAATACCAACAAGATGCACCAGGTTGTCTTAATATTGAGTAGTTACCACCTCTGTTCCCAGGGTCTCTTGAAACCCTCCAGAATCAAACCAGTTTTGTTTTGGAGTGGTTTGTATCTATCTTTATTTTTATATAGGGCAGAGCAGAGGGGAGGGAATGATTGAGCATAGAGCGAGGGCTGACTGGCAGTAGCCTCCTTGGCAGGAGTGTGTTTCAGCCATGCCAGGAAGGGGAGGGTTTTCACAAATTGAGTAGGAGATGGTGGAGCCCAAAGGAGAGCTTTTGCTTGTGGGATAGAGGAATAATGGATTTTGGGGAAGCTGTGTTTATAGTATGCAAAACAGTCCATAGGAAACAATGGGGCCTTGGCACAGAGCTGCCAGTGAATGAGAGCTTTGTTTTTCCTCTTGTCTATTCATATTTCTAAACTTTTAGTGACATTTTAAACACATTTTACACATTTTTTTAATATAATGGCTTGGCTTGCATAAACTGCTGTCTGAAGAAGTATTGCACTGCAGTCTTGATCCTTTTCTGGGTAAAGACTGACTTTCAGCTTAAGCTCCTTTTTGTATTTTTCTTAATTGCAAGCCTTGTTCATAATTCTTGACTGCTTTGTTCTCTTGTTTTAAAACTTCAGGAAAATTTGTGGAAAAACTGATTGACAGTAGACTTTATGTACCCAATATATCGAGCTGCCCACAGCCTGACTTGAAAATGTCAACTGGTGTCATAGTCCTTATGCCAGAACCTTGATACAGATGAAGATCAGCTGTAAGCTAGTCACAGGAACAGTTTACATGCGGCTAATGTGATTTGTCTGCCAGTGACATGAGCACCATTGTCTAGGTTTTGTTTTCATCAGGAAGCAGCCCATACCTGCAGTCCTGTCCTTAACAGCTGGTCTCAAGTACTCAGAAACATGTGTGTATTGCTGTTAAATGCAAGCACCGCACACGCAGTATTAAAATGAGAATATTCCTGCTGGAATCAGACCGTGTTTTGGCTGTGTGTTTAAAATGCAGGATAGTCTGGTTTATGGTGCACGGCTCACCGTTACAGCCACAACAGCATCACTGCAGTTCTGCAGTTTCGGAAATGTTCGTGCGAGCATTCGCGATTAGCAAAAGCTTCAGAAATCCTTGTGTAAGAAATGGTGTGGCTGCTGTTGCAGTGGAGGGGAAAGGGAGTTGTTTGCTCTTGTTATTTCATCGAGATATCGCTTTACCTCACCAGTAAAACTCCCTCCCTGCGCGAGGGAAATTCCTGGTTCATCAGTATGGATGCATTGTTTTTACACATTAGAAGTGCTGTGTTGCTGTGTCAATCATCCCGTTAGGATCAGTTTAAGAGCAGTAGGGCTGACGAAGCTGGGTGTGATTGGCTGCCATATGCTGGGAGGGCTCTAGGAGAAGGAAGGGCTGCAGTCTTTCGGCAACAGAGTTTAGGCTGTGTCTTTGCTTCATCATCTGAGGAAAAATCCCCAGATAAGGCATAGGGCTTTCTCGGCACAGAAGAGGTGGGGGGGGGAAGGAAAAAAAAAAAATCGAGTCGTTTCATGTGAAAATGACTTGACATGATGCAATGGGGAAGATGCGGCTGTTTGTTTATATCAGATGTTCCTGTTCACGTTGGGAATGTGCCGAATAGACAGGGCTAAAGAAGGTAGGAGGATCGTTGTTTTTTATTGAATGTTTAAAGAATTTGCTGCAGTGTGCTGCATACTGTATGTGTTGCTTGAGGGAGTCGGGGAAACAACGTTTCTTGGGGTGAATGTGTCCTGTCTGGGTGCGATAGGTGGGTTTTCATGGTAACTTGTTTTCAAAGGGAATTAATTTCCGATGTAAATAGCTCTCTTCAGAAATAGAACATGAGTACATACGCATATTAAAATAACACAAGTGAAAAAAAAAGAAATGGGTCAGTGTGTTTCTGAAGTACTGTTACCCTAATTGGATTTTTAGCTAGATTGTTGTCGGGCAGGGCTTCATAGCTTTAAGAAAGAGAAGGAGTTAACCTGGAGATCTGTGAAGTTTATAGCAGATACGTTTGAAGATTTAGGTGAATTAGACCGATTGATCTAAATGCCTTATTGGAGGCTTTAACTAAAGCCAAAACTGCCTGTTTGTAGGACTTGTAGGATCCATACAACAAGGTTACAATATTTTACCCCGTTATAAGAGTGCTTTTGACTGCACTGTGATTCCTTCTGCCCTTGAAGGCAAGCTGTGGAAGAGTTTTGGGGTTTTTTTTGTATTGTAATTTAGCTGAGCATTTCCCCTGCCCTTTCCAGGTCTTTGTCTCGACAGCAAAACAAAACCTGTACAAAAAAACAAGGAAAACAAGGTTAATAATATGTGCTGCAATTATCTGATCTTTATACATTTTTAATGAGAGAACACACAGCTAGCAGAATAATTTAATGAGCAGGCTGGCTTTTAGAGCAATGATTTCACTGTGCTGAGGCACATCAACTTTCTTGCTGAGGAGGAGCCTCGGGAAGGAATGGAGAAGATCTATGTTAAGTGCTCTGGAGAGGAAAAAAAAAAGTAATTTAGGCAGAAATCGGTAAATTTCTGAAAGAATAGAAGAGTTGTTGTTTTTACTAGATTGGAAGCGTACTTCACTGTTGTATTGCAGGAAGGATCTGTGAATACTGACTTCTATGATGTGCTGAAGCCACTTCAACTTTCCTAGACTGCCATATGCATGGATGGCGCTCAGTACCTTTCAGGATCCTACCCACTTAGTGATCTGGATTAACGTACTATCTTGTGTTATAGCAGCATCGTTCATATGTACAATATATAATATACTTTTTTAGATTTTAAAAAAAATTATCACTTTCAAGATTAACAGTGAAACAGCAAGAAAATGTAATCATCTTATGCTTTGTGTAATACTTGTAAACATTGCATATGAATATTTGTATTCAAATAGAAAGTTAGTATAAAGGTTTATGAGCTGAGGAAGACTGAAGATCAATTTCTTACAAAAAAAATAGGTAAAAGAACTTTTTACTGCCTAGGAAAGATTTCAGTGGTGTAAGTTTGGGGAAAGTTTCAAGTTTGGTTTGTGGCTTGATTTGTTTTGTGGGGGGTTTTTGTGTGTGTGTGCTTTGTTCTGGGCATTTTTATTTTTGTTTTTTCTAGAATCAAATTCCACTAGTTTTAAAGTATTGTATTATGTAGGCCCTTGTAGACTAACTGTTCATCCCCCACCCTTGTCTTCCAAGGACATGGGCTCAAAACTCCTGATGTCGCCTCTCCAGGTTCCTCACAGCTGCCATTGCTCAGAGGAGGTTGATTCAACTTCCCTGGCTAAATACTTGCTGAAGATTTGTAGCTAGGTTGTTGACACATCTTCAGTTCATGAACAGGTTATTTTTAAGTTCTATGCCCTTCTAAGTAGAATCAACCTCTTCTGAGAATTTCAAACTCTACGAATAACTGAAATGCATGTCATGGTATAGAGCATTATGATTAAAAATCCAAGGGGAATGGATATGTATCATTATCGATGTTGTTTGCATGTACAGTGTGTTAAGCATGCAAGGCAAAGATTGGTAATTAGAAGCAAGTCAAATAATATTTTTTTCAAGCTGCAAAACATGAGCTGGATTTTTAATTTTTTGTGGGCAAAACCATTTTCATGCACAGCTTTCAGAAAAAAAAACTTTTCAGTCTCATGTTTGGAGATTGTCTCCTACTTTCACATAATTCAAGTGACTGGGATTTTGTACCTTAGAGATTGCAATGTGTAGACTTATCCTCCGTATACCTGACTGCCAAAGTGAAAATTTGCATTCCTTACTCTGTCAAATAATTTGTATCAAGCTATTGACAGACAATCAAGTGACAAAAGGATTTTAAAAAGTATTTCTTGCTTAATATGTATATGTACTAATACTTTATATGGATAGGTAAGTGGGCTTTCATATTGGAGGATGGAGGTAGTAGTAAATATTCTGTATTTGCATTTGCTATGTAAATAATTTAGAATAAAATCATTTGGGACCAGATCCTGGTACCTCTCTTCATTTAGTAGTATGTTTTCTGCTTAACTGCTCTGTGGATTTCATCAGAGCTGTTACTGCAGTAAGGTCTTGCTGTGTGCAGTCTGTTTGTTTTCAAGTAATAATTACTCTCTTTAGAAGTTGTTTCTTTATTTTCCTAAGGTAGGATTTTCCAATGAGTTAAAGGTTCTGAAGAATAGTGCTTGACTATAGAATATTTATGGTGTCAAACTAAGTTCTTCATTTGAAAGCATATACTTTATAGGAATCAAAGGTAATTGTGTGCTACAAAAAAAAAAAAAATTTTTTTTCCCTTTCAATGTTATATGGGATTTCATGCACTCAGGTCTGGTAATTCATCTCTGCTGTGAATGTTCTTCTCTGTTGCTCACAAGTATGTCAGGAATAATCTACTATGTTTATTTGTAAAATGCTCAGTCTTCGATATTGAGAGATGAGAAAAGGAATGAAATTCCTCATTAATGATTTCACATATGGGTTTAATTTTCAAAATCATTAGCTAGATACATTACTAAGATGTAAATTTCACAAAATAGCTATTAGTGAAATGTTGTTCTCTAATGTTACTAGAATATTCTGACTTTTGAGAAATTGTGGTTTTTTTTTTTTTTTTTTTGGTCTTTCAGGGAAAAAGGAGTTTTTGGTTGGTTTTTTTTTTTTAAAGCTCAATGTTAAACCTCCTCCCTTTTTTTGGTGTGAATACACTGTTAGAATAGTGTAGCAAAAGCGAATAAAATAACCTACTTTGGCATTTGTTAGTATATATTTTCTTTTTAAGATCATTTTCCAGACTTTGATTGTGAAGCTAATTTGATATATTATGTTTAATAGAATGTGTTATGATTAACTACTGTGAATCAGTGCTATGTAACTGGTCCGTAAACAAGCTGAAATTATAGCCTGATGAAAATAAAACTGATTTCAAGAGGGTGTCAGTTCTGAAAACTAGTTCAAATAATAGTAGTATTAACTGCTTGACTAATTAATCTTCTTATACTTTATTAGCAAATGCAGTGACAGGTTTTGGTTATTGATATACAGACTCCAAAGTCTTCTCTTAAAAACAAACTTCTCAGCTCTATCTGGGAAGAGGGTGCATGAGGAGAAAGAAATCATGTAGCCCATTTCCAGAATTAGCAAACCTCTTAATCTCCCCCTGCCCTGTTTTTAGTGTGTTGTTTCTTTCCTTCCCCCCTCAATTATTCTTTTTCAAAAAGGCCATTAAAGCACCAACCTTTCTCTATGACAGTGCTAGTGATGTAAAATTCTTAGTTGAGTATTTTGGACACACTAATAAAGGAAAACTTTGGGCCTGTGAAAATTGAAGAGCATACCCAACAGGAGATTAAACGCAAAATCTGTAACTAGCACAAAGAAATACTAATTACGTAGGAGACTTTTGTGCTACTGGTGATTACTAAAGCTGTTGAGAGCTGCCAGTGTGCAGCTTGCCCTTCTGCAGAAGACGTGTAGGATTCTTGGAGCCGTAAGTCTGGCTAAGAATCTGATCATAATCAGGTCTGGACTTGTGATAACCTTAACTTTGCAAGTTCAGAAGTTTTACAGCTCTGCTGTGAATAAGAGATGACCAAACATGTTCACATTTTTTCCTTCTTTTCTTTCTGTCTTTCCTTCTCACCATTTTTATCCCTAATTGTATGTCCAGAAATGCATACACACCTATGTATTATATGCACACTCATTTAAAAAACAAAAAAACCAACATTATTGTGATTTTTTTTTTTTTTTAAATTGGTAGCACAAACCCAATAACTAATAGAGACAGTAGGAGGGATTTAGTGGTACAGTTGTTGCATAAAGAAATAGATCAAGAAATAAGAACAGATGGCTGATACCAGAATGTATTAATTTCTTCTTTTTTAGATCAATAATTTTTTTAAACATTTTCCAAGTGGCTGGTAAACAGTGTTTTGGGGAGGTCTGTGTGTTGCACATTGCTGAACTCATAAATAAAGACAAGGTCAATCTGGAGATTCACGTGCTGTGAAATCTTCTCTCCTGCAGAGAGTACAGCGCCTCTGACAACAGGCCGAATTAGAGAATATAATTAAGGAAAAATACAGAAATGTTTTCCCTTTGTGGTTTTAATGGAAGGAAGATAGGACTTGGTTAGATGTGGGTTTTGTTTTGGGCTTGTTTTTTGTGAATTCTGGAGGCAACTTTTCAGTATTTTTCTTCATGATAATTTTTAAGACACAGGCTTAGCTATTTATTTATTTACAAATCCAGTGTTTTGTCCTATACAAGGTTGAATACCTTTTTTTCTTTTTTTTTTTTCCTGAGGATTTTTATGTTTACTTTGTTTAGTGTTCTTTTTCAAATACTCTGTTATATATGCTTATGCTTCAGGTATACTAAATCGCTTATCCCCGTGCCACCTGATTTGCTGAATTTGTCATGATTTTTGCATGTTTTATAGGTATTGTGGGCAGTGTTCTGAACTTGGTCTAAAACTAACCTTAAAATGCAGAATGGCAATATTTCAGTTTTATTTTCAAGTGCTGAGAACGATGATTTTTCAGTGCTTGTTTGGTTTATACGTTAGCACTCTCCTCTGGCCAGCTCTCTGTTGGAGACTCCTGACATCAAGGTGGGAGAAGCAGCTGCCTTGCAGGATGTCAGAGGCTGGCTTTAGTCCATTTTGATCATCTTTGGGGTACACGTTACCACTTTTCAATCAGTCTGTGGTACTATTAGCTTTATGCATATTTCAAACCTATAGCCATGCTGGTTTGTCAGCAAACATCTCTGACTGAGCCCATAGTGGGACGGGCAGCTCCATCACTGGCAGGAGTAGACCTCTGCACCCGATTGATGACTCAGGATTTCAGCACTGCCTCGCTTTTATTTCTTCAAAATGCTACAATAACATGTATGGGATTTTCCTGACAGCTGTATTCACCCATGGCACAGCTTCCCCAGCTACAGCCTCTCACAGCCATGAGGAGACCAGCACTGTTTTTCCCACTGTCATCTCCTTGCCACGCAGCCCGAAAGTGATGGGGCCTGGGGCACCTCCTCCAGCTGGTGAGAGGTTTTTGCAGAGGAGGACTCTGGTGTGTGGGCTGCCTGTGCTAGGGATTGCAGTGCTGCAGACCTTATTGGCATGCTGAACATGCGCCGGCAGCACAGCGCGACGCTGTCCTGGAGCTCTAGCGCTTGCATTTAAAAACTTTTCACTTCACATGTATTTTTTTTTTAAATTTTTTTTTTTTTCCCCAATTCCTGTGTGCATTTTGGCTTCCCTCTGCTGATGCTTTGAGACTGTATGGCTTTATTGCTGTAATCTTGAGGAGGAAGTCAGGGAGGTAACCAAAAAAAACATGAGATTTTTCTTTGCCACAGTGGAGAGGGCATTGAAAGGCTTTGAATGTGGCTGCACTGATGTGTTTGTAAAACCAGTGTTGGTTTTCTTTTCTTCGCTTTTATTTTCTTTCTTTTTTCTTTTTTTAAAGGCCTCATTTAATGCTCATGACTTTGTGCAATGAGGCTACTTTAAAAGGGTTTGGTATCCGCAGTAGCAGCTCTTTGAAGTGGAAACACCAGTGGGGGACATGCTGGTGGCTTAATCTTTGGAGTAAAAGGTCCTAAGTGTTAAGAAGCAACATCATCGATCTCACAGGGAAAAGATGTGAAACTAAACCTGTGTCCTGGACTTGGACCTCATCCATGGACCTGGAAGTTGGTTGACATATTCATAGGACATGAAGGATCTAGTACCTCTCCTCTCCCTCTCTCACTCTTTGGTTTTCCACTCTCTTTCTGTACCCCCTTCTCTGAGAAGCCATACACAGGTACTGAAAGGCAAGGGAGTGAGGCTTGAGAACAAACACGTGTTTCTACAAGGGCCTTTTTTGGTTTTTGTTTTTGTTTTTTTTTCCCTTCTCTCTTTCCCAAGTTGGTAAATCATCCCTCTGGAGTGCAGAGCAGGTGGTGCAGTTGGTTGTGTGATCTGCTGATCCTTGTGGGCATGTGCTGATCCTTGTGGGCATGTGCTGATCCTTGTGGGCATGTGTCTGTCCAGTTAGGTCAGTGCCCTAGAAGATAAAGCTGTACCTTTGTGTTCTGAGTTGTCCTTTGGAGGTGACAGTCTTGTCCTTCTGCATGACAGTGAAGGAGATTGTGCTTTTCAGTCCCCTGTAGAAAGGCAGAACAAGTTCACCATCTCAGAAATCTGTTTGTTTGAAATAGGAGATGAAAGTGTTGAGTTTCTCATGGGAGGGCTTGAGGATCAGTGTGTCCCTAATAGATCCACAGCCACTCCTGGCTGCTGGGCTAGGCTGCTTGTGAGGAGTTGCCATCCATAGGCAGAGAAGGTGAAAGGGTGAGTTGAGGACAGCTGCACGTGCCTTGGCTGGCACATGACTCTACCTGCTAGTCACCAGAGCTTAGAGGCTTCAGAGGAGGACTCTTCTTCTCAACCACTGAATTTAGTAGCCATCAGCGATTCTGGAAACTCTTTACGTAATCTGACTTTAACTTAAAAAAAGTTACTTTAAACTCGTGGATAATTTTGAGCTTCAGTACCTCACCTGCCATTTCACTTCAAACTCTGTTTGCCATATGCAAGGATAACTGTCCTTTGTGTGGTTTCCCAGCTCATAACTCAGCAAATGCCCCTTGCCTCCTAGTCACAATTTAGTGGTCCTCATCATGGGTCTGTATGAATGGCCTGCACTTTCTGTTGTCAAAAACCTCGCCATGCCTCTTCTCATATGCAAGAGACTTTCTGTGGCGCTGATGATGATGATGTTGTTGTTCCTTACTTCCATTCTAGTTCTGCAGCGATCTCTTTGGGACAGAGGATGGAGGATCTGAACTTGTTTTATTGATCAGGAGTTACATGCTCCATGACTCTGTAGTAGTGAAATTCTTGTCTGTTCTCCCTCGTTATTGCCAAATGTTTTGCCTGCTTTATCATAGTCAGCTTATGAGTATTTTGATGAAGTTTTCACTGAATTACCTGCAGTGTCCACAAGATCTTCGCTCTCTGGTAATGTCTTGTTTGAACTCAGCATTGTGTACTTTTTGTTAGTTTTGTGTGTTTCTTTTTCCCTTAGAATAAAATGGTTTAGGTTGGAAGGGACCTCAAAGATCATCCAGTTCCAACTCCTTGCCATAGGCAGGGANTTGAACATGGGCGTTATATTTATATATGCCCCTTTTCCAGTCAGCAGGAACTTCACCAGTCTGCCATGACCTTTCAAATATGATGGACAGTGGTTTAGCAACTTCATCTGCCAGTTCTGTCAGGACCTGTGAGTGCATCTCATCAGGCCCCACGGCCTTGTACACATTCAGTTTCCTTAGGTGCTCGTGAACATGATCTTCAATTATAGTGGGCAGATCTTCCTTCTCTCAGTCCTTACTTTTGCCCTTTGGGACTTGGACATGGTGGTTGGAGCCCTTGTCGGTGAAGACTGAGGCAAAAAAGCCTTTGGCTGCATTATTTTGCATATCTTCACATTAAACTCTTATGTTATTTTGTCAGCCACTTTCTCATTATCATGAGATCATTTTGTAACTCTTCACAGTTGGCTTCAGGTATGACTGCAGAAATTTTAACTGCAGACTCTTTGTTTATGGTTATGTTACAAAGCAGAGGACAACTCTCTTGGTAGACTTCGTTATGAAAATTACAGTAGCTTTTCAGAAGTAAGTTTGACCATTTGAGTTTGTTTGGCTTTCCACTTTTGTAGAATTAGTTGACCCCGAACTTCAGTTCTGACTTCAATCTGCATACTGTCTGCAAACGTTTAGCACTTTTGGCTACCCTTTTAAATTTCTTTTAACAGGATTATATGAATCTTATGATTGCGAACTAGGTCCTACAAAAATCATCAAGTTAAAGGTGAGATGACTGATTCAGTTCCATTTTGCTTAATTTTGAACCTGTAGGATCTTCTCCACAGTTGTCAGAGTTGTACTCTTTAATAAAATCTGACAGCTCCCTATAAACATCTTGTAGGTGATAAGGTTTTATGAAATGCACTTGATGTTTTCAGGCTTTCAGTGAAATGGGTGAGAGGTAGATATGTTGCAGTAGGAGTGTGTAGTGGGTGCTTAAACTTGAGGATTCTTACCGTAAGAATCAATATAGAGTTGTTTTAGTTTGTTTTTTCTCTCTCTCTCTCTTTTTTTCCTTAAAGAGAAATTAAATTAAAACAGACGTAGTAGGAATGGTCTGCTTTGGCAAAAGTTACCTGTATCTCACAGAATTAAACAGGTTGGAAAAGACCTCCAGGATCATCCAGTCCAACCTATCACCTAATCCTTCTAATTAACTAAACCATGGCACTAAGTGCCTCATCCAGCCTCCTTTTAAATACCTCCAGGGATGGTGTCTCAACGCTCTTAGCCTCTAGACACCAAAATATCAGCATACTTTTCACTTAGAGGAAAAATAAACATAATAGCTTTCATCACTGAAGTGCTTCACTGCAAGGTAAAAATGATTGCCTTAAAGAATGACTTTAGAAATGGTGGGAAAGCTTCCACTTTTTTGCCTTAAAAATGCTAATTTTTTTTTTTTATTTATATGACTATATTGACTTAAGCACTACAGCTTAAAAAAATAGATTGCATTCTGCCTTGTGCATCAGAAGGATTGTTCTTTAAATTTATTGTTTTATTTTTCCTGGCAGGCCTTGCTCGTCTGTTGAATGTTTGGCAATAATGAAGCCAGAAAAAACCTGGGACCTTAAATTGTGGATTTCCATCCAACTTTACAGAACCATAATAATTAAATTAAAAAAAAAAATCCCTCCAACCTTCTTAATACGTACATTGAGAGAACTTTGTTCTTAAAAAAATTTAAAAGCATAAAACTAGAACACAGCTGCATCTCTTTAGTGTCTTCCTTTTCTGTCTGATTTTCAGAGTATAATGGTGAGGTGTTTGGGTAGTGGAGAGGCAGCTCTATTCAATTGCTATAAAGTGGTACTGTGGTTAATAACTATTTGAGATGATGGGCAGAGAGATAAATGTGAGGGGTCTTTCTTCCAGAGTCACTGCATTATAATAAAATGGGTATCTCTGTGAAAGCCAGATATTTGTAATGTATACTTTGGCACTCATAAGGTTGCAGAGGGTTACTGGAAGGCATAATTCTGACTGAGGAGGAGTTGGTTAATTTGTTTGGATGCGTGTTGGTGTTTTGGTTTTTTTGGTTGGTTTTTTTTTTTTTCCTGGTCTGGTTTGCTTTTTGTATCTCACCTCAATCCAGTTTGTCCTGGAAATGTGTGAAAGGGAATGAAGTCCTGTGAAGTGTCAGGGGCTAATGTGTGTGTGTAGACTGGAGGTTAGAAGATATAAAAATCTCTTATTTACAAGATGAGAAAATACTGTGTTAAAATGAAGCATAATCAACACAGAAATTACTTAAATTTTTGTAAAGTTGTTTTTCTTGAACAAATATGTGTGTAAGCATAACAGCAGCAGTCCACTTTTCATATTTATACATGGTCACATTTTTATCTTGGAATGTTGTTGTTCATGTTATTGATTTGATCAAATCCAAAATATTTTTTTGTTTATTGAAATACTAAAAAAAAGTGATATCTTAAAAAATGAGTAGTGTTTATCAAGATGAGATTTATGCAGGGGTAAAAGAAGTCTTTGAATTATGATACAGAAGTTGTGCAAGGCAGTACAAATCAGAGTGGAAAACAAAATGCGTCTTTAAATACCCGTTTGGGATAAGCTTGAAGTACAACAAATGAATTAAACCTTTGAAAAGGACAAAACTGTCGAGACTTATTTTAACCAGTCCAAATTTTCCACTGCAGTGTGAGGAGAAAACATTCTCTTGCCAAAAGCCCATAGCTTGTACCGGGTGTCACAAGCATATCCACTGCTGTGGAAGTGCTGTTGACCAACCAGACTATGCTTAGCAGTACTGTTGTCCCCAGCAGGAAAGAGAAATCTCTGCTGTTGTAACAGGTAAGCAGAGATAATGGAAAAAGGTCTTAAAATGTGTTCTGTCAAAACATTGCTGGGGAATTTATTCCATTTTCATTGCAAATATATTGCAATTCATTGTGTCAAAGGATGAAAGAACTCTTTTTCAGCTTTCCTTTTGAATCACAATTTACAGTGTATTCCTGAATAACTGTGTGCTTATCCATGACAATATTTTAGTTATGGCAAGATGATTCAACCATATAAAAATAAAGTACCAAGGTCAAATTGTTCCAATATTGCTAAAATACTTCGACATCCCCCCCAGTATTTTCACCTTTCAGTCAGAGGAGGCATTGAGATGCTGAAATTTCCTGAAAGTTTTCAACAAGATCAATTGAGAGTAGGAAAGGCTTCTTCTTCCTGTTGTTCTCTTTCCATGTTAAATAGCTGAGTTAAAATAGAGGGACTGTAGTTTAAATATTGACAGCATTTTTTTTTAATTTAAAGCAGGGATATGCCTGAGTCTGAAACCTAGGAGTGCTACACTAATGATGCCTAGCCAGTCAGTATTGCTGCCTGAATCTGTCCCCTTTTGAACTTTTAGGCTAAAAGAAATGAAAAGGAAGGCTCTGTACGTTAAAGTTGCTTTCACAAGACGGTGGCAGGGTTTTTGTTTTGCTTTATGTACTTATTTATTTTCTCCCTTCTTTCCTTCCAGACATCTGAATATAGTTTATGTCCTCTTTTACTGCTGTGGGGACAACTAAACTTTTGGTGCCCACATTGGGTGCCAGAAATAAATGATGTGATGGTTTGGGAGTTCCCTGTCCCCCCACACTTTGTAAAATGACCCAGACTAGAACTCAGCCGGCTGGAAGTTAAGGACTGAAGCTCT
>WBNM01023905.1:0-17220 GCA_013399055.1 Ramphastos sulfuratus
TGATTTGGAACAACTAGATCTACTTGATAGGACAGAGCAATATGCCAAAATGAGGTTTGGATTACACATTAGAAGAAACTTCTTGACCTAAGAGGTTCCCAAAGATTGGAACAGGCTGCCCAGGGAAGGGGTGACTGAATCCCCATCTCTGGTGGTGTTTCAAAGGTGCAGTGCTGTGGTGCTGAGGGGCATGATTTAGCAACGGCCTCAGCAGAGTTAAAGAATGATTGCACTGGATGATCTTAATTATCTTTTCCAACCCAAGTAATGTTGTGATCCCAAGCAGGACAAATTCCACGTAGTGAGGAAACAAAAGATGACCATTAGCATTCCAGGTTTGGTGACATGATGGTAGCACAGAATATTATATATGCCATCTGTTATTGTGGATTTGACAGGGTTGTTCTGGCTAAATCAGTGCAGTAATAGATTTGAGCACTGAATTACATTTTTAGCCTTTGTTTTTTTCTCCCTGAAATGAAAAGGCTCTGTTAGCCACCCACTTCTTTTCTTACTTGTATTCTTAGAATCCTAGGATCCACAGAAGCATAATTCATCTTTTAAGTGTAATCACTTGCTTTAGATAGAGAAAATACTTCTGACTAAGCTGTCAGTGCTTCACCTCCTGCTAATATACAATCATGACTTTCAGAACCTTGTGTAGAAACTACAATCTTTCATACAAAGAACTTAAAGTTCTCATAACACTTCACATTTGCTTGAAAAGAAGTTGTTTAAATATATATATATATATATATATATAAATATATACATATATGGAGTACTGTGTACAGTTCTGGAGCCCCCAGCACAGGAAGGACATTGAACTGTTGGAGCGGGTCCAGAGGAGGGCCACAAAGATGATCACANAACTGGCAGAGGGGAGATTTAGACTGGGTGTTAGGAGGAAGTTCTTTCCAGTGAGGGCGGTGAGACACTGGCACAGGTTGCCCAGGGAGGTTGTGGATGTTCCCTCCCTGGAGGTGTTCAAGGCCAGGTTGGACGAGGCCTTGAGTGACCTGTACTGGTGGGAGGTGTCCCTGTCTATGTCAGGGGGTTGAAACTGGATGATCCTTGAGGTCCCTTCCAACCTTACCATTCTATGATTCTATGATATATAGATACTTTTCTTTTTTTTAAAAGCATTTAGTTCAATACCGATTTCTAGGTGTGTATGCATTCACCCAAGTCCTCTCACCCAGACTACAACCACAGTCCTCTCTCCATCCCATAGTGCTGTTGAGCACTGACTCTGAAATAAGAATTTACTCTTGTTTTAGGCTCCTCACCCTGAGAAGGACATTAAGGACCAGAGAAGGACAACAAAGCTGGTGAAGTGTCTGTAGAACAGGTCTGATGAGGAGCAGCTGAGGGAACTGAAGACTGAAGGGAACCCTCATTGCTCTCTACAGCTCCCAGAAAGAAGGTTGGAGTGGGATTGGCCTCTTTAGTATCACGTGATAGAATGAGAGGAAATGGTCTCAAGTCGCACCAGGAGAGGTTTAGGTTGGACATTAGAAGAAAATTCTTCCCTGAAAGGGTTCCCAAAGACTGAAACATCCTGCCCATGAAGGTGGTTAAATCCCCATCCCTGGAGCTGTTTCAAAGAGGCAGAGAGGTGCTGAGGGGCATGGTTTTGCCTCAGCCCTGGTAGAATCAAGTGGTTGAACTTGATGATCTTATAGGTCTTTTCCAACCAAAATTATTCTGTGATTCTACTGGTAACACAGAAACTCTGATCTACACAAGTTTGACTCTGAAACATTTTTAATCAAAACAGCTGCATCACCACACTCATAACCTGCACATTCTGGTCTGAGAGGATCTTTTTTTTATTATTTTTCACATATTTACCCATATAGATGGACTCCTCTTGTTTTATTTCCAGCATGAACCCAGAGGAAACAAAGACTAGGATGACAATAAATCATAAATGTCACAAAGTACCACATTCCACACCTGGATATGTCCAGAACTATCCAGAATTTACATCTCTCTTCATTCTGCCTCCTGCTGATGGTATTTCCTTAGATAAATATCCCGATCAGTTGAAATGCAATGCTTTGGGTTTTGGTTGTTTGGTTGTTTGGGTTTTGGGTTTTGTTTTGTTGTTTTGTTTTGTTTTGTCAATGGCAGAAGTTTAATCTCAAAATTTAATTTGGGGTAAAGCTTCAATATCTCATTTTTGTTATTTTTGGAGAAGGAATGAAATACGTTTTGTTTAGTTGAATTGTGTGGCTTGCTTTCATTTTTTTTTTCTGAAGTTATTTATCAACTGCATTAAGATAATAAATCAACAGAGTTTGTGGGTTTAAAAAAACAGTCTACTGAAATGTTTTACTGTGTCTAATTATGGCATCATTTAGTTTCTTCTCAAATTATAATGCTCAGCCTAATTGCATTTACCCTCACACACAGCTCTCCTCGTTTTTCTTTCCATCATCCCCTCCTCTAATTTTATTACTTGTTTTTCATGAGAGCAAGAGAAAATGGCACTCAGCTGTTGGGGTTGCTTAGTTCAGTACTCTGGGGTCTGGTTTCATGTGGCTGTCAGCAGTTTCGGTCTAGTGAAAAACCTTGGTACTTAGTTCTTAAACCAGCAAAATTAATCAGTGATTAACCATGGCCTTCAATTAGACTAGGACTGCATCTGCAACTTCATAGATTCATAGAATGTGTTGGGTTGGAAGGGACATTGAAGATCATCTAGTTCCAACCTCACTGTCATAGGCGGGGACACCTCCCACTAGAACGGGTCACTCAAGGCCTCGTGCAACCTGGCCTTGAACACCTGCAAGGAGGAGACATCCACACCTCCTTGGCTAACCTGTACCAGTGTCTCACCACCCTCTGTGATGGTTTGGGAGTTNTGTGTCTTTCTTGTATTGGAGGCCCCAGAATAGGACACAGTGCTCCAGGCAAGGTCTTGCCAGAGCTGAGCAAAGGGGCAGAATCACCTCCCTCATCCTGCTGGTCACACTTCTTTTGACAGAGCCCAGGATACAGTTCCTTTCCGAGTTCCAAGCAACCATTGCTGACTCATGTTGAGTTTTTCATCTTTTCCTCCACCATGCTAAAACGCAGGAACAAAAGCAGTGTGAATAAAAACATTTGGGGCACTGCTATGGGAAAGAGGGTGAAATATTTGCATTCTAAAGAAACTTCCACAGAACTGAATTTAAAAGCTCCAAAGCAAAACAATCTGTAACACTGACCTAAAAATCTCACATATCATTTCACATGGGAACTATGTCTCTGGTGAGATTTGTTCTGATTTGGGAAGGTTTTTGTACTCTTTACATACACTTTTCTTTGCAACACTTCTCACATCCAGTCTTTATGCCAGTGAATACCTGTGGAGTACCACAGAACGTGGGATTAACACAGATATGAATAGTACAGCTCCTAAAAATATGAAAATTAACAACCTCCCCAAAACAATCCACAGAAAGTGATACTGAATAGGGAAGCATTTACTCCTGCCATGCCATCAACCTTTTCCAAAGAAGCCTTCTTTCTTTCCTTTTCTTTTCCACATTAAATTGTAACATATTCAAAATAATAGTGTATCTAACTGCAAATATAACTTACAGCATTTTGCTTCTGAAATGCTACAGTGGAAAAGTATAAAATCATAGGATCATGGAACTGTTTTGGAAAAGATTTCTAAGATCATTGAGGCCAACCATTTCTTAACTCTATCAAAGTTAGTGTTATACCATGTCCCTCAGCACCACATCTCTGCCTCTATGAAATGTCTCCGGGGTGAGGATTCAACCATCTCCTTGGGCAGCCTGTTCTAATGTCTTTGAGAATTCTTTCAGGTCCTTCTAATGTCTAGCCCAAACCTCCCCTGGTGGTCAGGCATTGGAACAGGCTGCCCAGGGAGGTGGTGGAGTCACTGTCTCTGAAGGTGTTCAAAAATTGTGTAGACATGAGACACAGTTTAGTGGTCATGGAGGCATTGGGTAGAATGTTGGACTTGATGATCTTAGAGGTCTTTTCCAACCTTAATGATTCTATGATGATACAACATCATGCTGTCTGCAAGACAACTTCCTTCTCTCAGTCTGAGATTAAGCACTTAGTCTTTTCAATAAGCATTAAATGTGAAGCAGAAACCTGCAGCCTGAATGATTTTCCTAAGTCAGAGCTGATTAAAATTCACTTGGAGCTCCCAGGCCATGAGCAGCTCACACTGACAGAGCAGGTGTTCAGCCCTATTTAGAAATCCAGGCTGATGGGAAGGTACAAAGGGGTTGCAAGATACCACTGCATGAATTAGGAAAGAGCAACAGGAGCTTGCAGTGATCACATGGGACATGGCTTATGTCCTACATGAAAAAGCTCGAATGCCATTCCAAAAAGCAGTCTTAAGCTGTGTCACACACCAGGTACTCACACATCTTTTCAGGTAGCTCCTTCCAAAGCAACAGATGCACTTGGCTATTGCTTGCTAATATCTCCCTAGGCTCCTAATCTGAGTGAATGGCTGTTTAAACTTCACTGAGATACTTGCTTATTGCTTTTGGCACTCAGAGATGTGTGAAGATTTTCCTCAGTCAAGCTCATTACAGGTCATAGAATCTTAGAATTGTTTGGGTTGGAAGAGACCTCTGAGATCACTGAATCCAACCATCAACCCAACACCACCATGGCCATGTCCTGAAGGGCCATGTCCACATGTTGCTTGAACACCTCCAGGGTTGGTGACTCCACCACCTCCCTGGGCAGCCTGTATCAACGTTTGCTTGCCTTTACCCCATCTCTATAAGAAAACTCTTCACCTCTGTCTAATTCTGCTCTTTTTCTCCTGTAGTAACTCTTCAGTAACTCCTTTAAAAACACACTCATTTGAACATCTAATTCTAAGTCACATCTGATGTACCAGAGGTACCAAGAAACTATAAACTGCAGAGAAAATTCCATTTGTCCCATTTTGGTAGGATCTTTGTTGATGGCTGAGGTGTATTGCTATGGTTTTCTCTAAATAGAGATGAGAGGAGCTTTAGGAGTCACAGAATGTATTGGGTTAAAAGGGACACTCAAAGATCATCTTGTCCAACCCCTCTACAGTCAGCAGGGACATCTCCAACTTCATCAGGTTGCTCAAGGCCCCATCAAGTCTGACCTTGAATGTCTTCAGGGATGGGGCCTTCACCACATCTCTGGGCAACCTGTTCCAGTATTTCACTGTGCTCATCTTGTTCTTCCTCCTACCTCACCCCATTGTGTTCTCATTTCTCTTTCTCCTTTCTCAAAAGCCTCTGATACCTTGTCTTCATTTTCCCTCTACTGGATGATTATGCAGTAGTACACTTGAACATCTACCAGATCAGTGGAAAAGAGATTGCAATTTGTTGATAAACACATCAGCAAAGGAGAGGAGAATGAATCATTACCTAGGAGAAAGTAACTAAAGTGGACGACCCATAAAAGCCTTTAGAATTTTCCGCCTACATGTTCTGTGCTAAAAATTAGCACAATTAGAGAATAGTTCATACATTCACAGAATGGTTTGGGCTGGAAGGAACATTCAAGATCATCTAGTCCCAGTGCCCACACCGTGGGCAGGGACACTTTCCTGTAGACCACATTGCTCAAAGCCTCATCCAACCCGGCCTTGAACAGCTCGAGGGAGGGGACATCCACGACCTCCCTGGCCAACCTATTCCAGTGTGTATCACCACCCTCACTGTAAAGAATTTCTTCCTGTCTCCAGGCTAAATCTCCCCTCTTCCAACTCACAGCCATTGCCCCCTGTCACAGAATCACAGATTTAATCAGGTTGGGAAAGACCTCCAAGATCATCAAGTCCTTTTGCTACAAGCCCTTGTTAAAAGTCCCTCCCTAGCTTTCTTGTAGCCCCCTTAAGGACCTGGATACAGCCTTCCCTCCACCAGCCAAAATAATTCTGTGATTCTATCACCTTCAACAGAACACAAGAAAGTGGCAGCATAGAAGCCTGCTTTCCAAGATGAAGTGGGTGACAAAAATATGAAGCAACAGTTGAAGACCAAGGATCACAGAACTAAGGTTACCTGATGGAGAAAAATGCATCTCCTATGGAGTTTCAGTGACAAGGTATTGAGGGAAATGCCATATGGGGCAAAGCAAGGCACAGCTGGCTAAAAACAAGCCAGCAGTGTGCTTAGGTGGCCAAGAAACCATGAGCATCCTCGCCTGCACACAATGTGACTTCATAGAATCATAGAATTGTTTTGGTTGGAAAAGACCTCTAAGATCAACAAGTCCAACACCAACCCACCACCAGCATGGCCATTAAATCATGTCACAAAGTACCATGTCCGCTCATTCCTTGACAGCCTCCAGGGATGATGACTCCACCACCTCCCTAGGCAACAAAGAAATCCTTTTCCTATCTCCAACTTAAATCTCCCCTAGCACAATTTGAGGCCATTTTTTCTCCCCCTATAACTTTTTCCTAGGGAGAAAAGACCAACTCCTACCTCACTCCAACCTCCTTTCAGGAAATTGTAGAGAACAATGAGGTTTTCTCTCAGCCTCCTCTTCTGCAGACTAAACCCCAATTTCCTCAGTTGTTCCTCAGACCTGTTCTACAGACTCTTCACCAGTTGTGTTCCCCTTTCCTGAACATACTCCAGCCCCTCAATGCCCTTCTTGGAGTGACAGCCACAAACTGGACCCAGTGCTCAAGGTGTGGCTCACCAGTGCCCAGAGAAAGAGAGGTCTAGTGGAAGGTGTTCCTGTTGAACTAGATGGGTGTGTGTGTGGGTGTCTGTGTGTGTGTGTGTTAAACTAGATGATCTTTTAGGTTCCTTCCAACTCAAACCATTCTATGATGATCCCTGAGGTCCCTTCCAACCTTACCATTCTATGACTCTATGATTCTATGACATAACCAGATGGATTACATCTAAACATCAAGTGAATGTGACAAAATCATGTTGAATTTGTACATGTTACAGAAAAACTAAGCAAGCCAAGACTTCAGTCAGTAGTAAGGAAGGATCTGTGCTGTGCTATGCCTTTGATGGAAGTAACTTCAGCCCATTCAGCTGCAGTTCTGAGCAGAGGCACCTGAAAACTTGCAGATTTTCATCAATTTAATCTATTCCAGAGGCTGTGTTGGTGTAATGTGGCAGTTGCTATAGCAACCACATTTTCCCTTAGAGAGCAGATACATGTGTAAGGGAGTTCTCCACCTCACTGTCTAAGTCAGACTTGTGCAGTGATGCTGCAGCACTAACTCCAACCCAGGGACTAAACCCAGTCAATACTTATTTAAGATATCAATTAAAGTGCCATGTCCATATGTCTCTTGAACACCTGCAGGGATGGTGATCTCACCACCTCCCTGGGCAGCCTGTTGAGAACCCTTTCAGTGAAAAAAATTCTTCTAATGTCCATCCTAAATCTCCCCTGGTGCAACCTGAGGCCATTTCCTCTCCTTCTATCACCTGAAGTTAGGGAGAAGAGACCAACCCCCACCTCACTCCAAACTCCTTTCTGGGAGCTGTGGAGAGCAATGAGGTCTCCCCTCAGCCTTCACTTCTCCAGACTAAACAACCTCAGTTCCCTCAGCTGTTCCTCACCAGATCTGTTCTCCAGACCCCTCACCAGCTTCATTGTCCTTCTGAACATGCTCCAGCATCTCAATGTCCTTCTTGGAGTGAGGGGCCCAAAACAGAACCCGAGACTCAAGGAGTGGTGTCAGCAGTGCTGTCATGGGTTTAAAGAGCCAACAGAGTGAAGCTCTCAAGCCAATTGGAGAAAAAAACAGAATTATATTTGGAGAGAGTTACAGATAGAAGTTACAAAGCAGATACAGAATCCATAAGCAAACCCCCTGAATTTTCCCCCAACCCAAAACTAAATCTATCATCCTCAGTGCTCCAATCCTCCCTCCACATGCCTCTGCCATCCAAGAGGCCTAAGCACAGCCTCTGGAGGCCCCAACCAGGCCTACCCTTACATGTTTGTCCTGATAACGCAGCTCCTGCCTGACACAAGTCTGGAGGGAGAGGAAAGGAGAACAAGCTGGCCTCAACGTGAGGTTATGAAGAGATAGCAGAATTGTGGGATTGAATAACAATCTTCAAGTCCCTAGAGGATTTTTTTTAACCCTATAGGTCCCAACCTGGGACAAGTGCCCAGAACAGCAACATAACATCTTCCCTGGTCCTGCTGGCCATGCTATTGCTGATCCAGGCCAGGATGCTAGTGGACTTCTTGGCCACCTGAACACATTGCTCACTTTGCTGTCAAACAGCACACACAGGTCCTTTTCTGTCACACTCCATAGCACTGGAAGATCTCTCATTATTTGTTTACCTGACTGCAAGCAGGAGTGTGACCACCAAACAGTATTGTTCTCTAAGGATGATGGAAGAAGGCTTCCTGACACTATTTGGTTTATGTTACCTAGTGATGTATCAGTGAACAGCCCTCAAGTCCCTTCTGTACATGAAAAAAAAAAAAAGATTAGGCCAAGTTTAGCCATTTCACCTGACTGCTGTGTGCTGATAAATAGTTGAATCTGGTCAAGAATTCCTATGCACACCACTAACAACCACCACGCAGACCTCCTGCCACAACTCTGGTGACATGATCAGAAACAAAGAGACATTCAAAGGGAAATTCAAACCTGGCTGTGGTTTTCAAGCTTTCCAACATCCAGGAGGCAGGAACAGAGGGTTAAATCTAAGTCCATTCTGAGAACTATTTTATCATAAAACTGCTGAGGAAAAAAAAAGTGTAGAAAAGATTAAGGAAGCTGGATCAGGGATAAAGAATACAAGAGGATTTCTCTTTCAACTTTAATCCCATCAGCTGCCTACAAACATACAGATCTTTGTAGTCAGATATAAGATTAAATTTCCCATATATAACTGCATTTTTTTGTTTCTTTCTCAGGTATTCGCCCCCTAATTACACCTAGGAAGATAATTAGATATGTTTTTATTTCTATTCTCACATATGCAGGAGCCACCTACATCCTGCTAATGCAGACCTGATCCATCCTACAATAAATGTGTCACTGATTTAAATTCTGATCTACATATCTTTTATGTTGTGATTTGACAGAACTTCAGTGTTTTGGAGAATTTCTGTGTCTGTTCACTTTGCACAAGATAAATCCAGATGCAGCAGCTCCATTCTCATTGCCTGTGTAATTAATCTTAAAGTCTTTTTCCTACACTACAAACCAGAACAGCAAAAAGTGTTTTCCATGTGCTTCTGAGGAGCTCTTAAAACACACCAAAACCAAGAGATATCACTATGGTTAGTAAATATTTTAAATTTAACTTCTCCCTTGTTTCTTTTCCAGTGAGTTTCCTCAGGGAACCGAAACTCCTCTTTTCATAGAACCACAGAATGGGTTGGAAGGCACCTTCAAAATCATGTAGGTCCAACCTCCCCTGTCATAGAAAGGGACACCTTCTACTAGACCAGGTTCCTCAAGGCCTTGAACAACTCCAAGGAGGGGACATCCACAACCTCCCTGGGCAACCTGTTCCAGTGTCTCACCACCCTCACCCAAAAGAATTTCTTCCAAATCTCCCCCCTTCCAATTCCAATCCATTCCCTCTCATCCTATCACTACAAGCCCTTGTCAGAAGTCCCTCCCCAGCTTTCTTGTAGGCCCTCTTCAGGTACTTTGTGAGCAAACATGTAACACCAACAGGGAGTTAACTCTTCAGAACAAAAAGGTTGTCTTTCATGTGCTAACTTCATTAGCCTGGTTATTTAAATGTGAGCTGCTGCTGGAGAAAGGAGAGGAGGGAAATGCAGCATCTTTCAGTCCAAAAGCCACATTCAGGTTTCATTTAGTGACATCTCCTTTCTTCTCACGTTCTTTGCATCACCAATTGACATCATGAGCAGCAGAAATTCAGACATTTGCAGCCCGTATCAAAATTCTGTACTCTTTCTGTACTCTTTCTGTACAACTGCAGATACACACAACCAGAACACTCCAAACACAAACCAAGGGAGTGTACAAGCAGACTTCTGAAATCCTAAAGAACATCTGTCATCAGAAAAGGATTCTGGAGCTTAAAATGTGATAGACCATTTGGAGAACACACAGGATATTGGATTTCCCATGAAACCACTGGGGTTAGAATATAATGAGGTGGGAGATGGTCTCTTCTCCCTAGTGGCAGTTGATAGAACAAGAGGAAATGGCCTGAAATGGTGCCAGAGGAGGTTTTGTTTGGAGGTTAGGAAAAGTTTCTTTCCTGAAGAGTGGTCAGGGATTGGAAAAGGCTGCCCTGGGAGGTGGTGAAGTCATTGCCACCCCTGGAAGTGTTCAAGAAGCATGTGGACATGGCACTTTGGGACATGATTTAGTGGGCATGATGGTGTTGAGTTGATTGTTGGAGTCTATGATCTTGGAGGCTTTCTCTAACCCAAACAATTCTATGATTAACAGGAAACATCATTTACAAATGCTGAAAATACACCAATGTCTGTATGTTTCTGTGCTGCCAACCAACATTCACATCATGTCTACAGATGCTGTGCACAACCACATGCAGCAGCAGCCACCCACTGTGGAGGACACAGCATGTGTCTTCCAAGGGACAGATCTGCAGATCTCTGTTGCCTTGCTGAGATCTCTGACATTGTTCATTCTGGACAGTTGTAATGTAGAATCACAGAATTTTAGAGGTTGCAAGGGACCTCTAGAGATCATCAAGTCCAACACCCTGGAAGGCAGGATCAGCTAGGGCAGGTTGCCCAGGATCAGAATGCTTAGGTGGCTTTTGAAAGCCTCCAAAGAAAGAAACTCCACAACCTCTCTGGGCACCTGCTCCAGGGCTCCAGCACCCTCAAAGTAGTTTTTCCTTAAGCTGAAGTGAAACCTCCCGGGTTTAAATTTGTACCCATTGCCCTTTGTCCTGTCATTGGCCAACACTGAAAAGAGTCCAGCCCCATCCTCTTGACCTCCACTCTTTTGATATTAATGGGGCATTGAGAACATTTCCTTTCAGGCTGCTCTTCTGCAGGCTAAACAGCACCAGATAGCTCAGCATTTCCTCCTCACAGAGATGCCTCAGTCCCCTCATGATCTTCATGGCCCTCATCTGGAGTCCTTTTGAGCTTTGGAAACCATCACCTTTCTCACACATCTTCCTTAAACTTCAAAATTGCACCTCTTTGGCTGATGCAGAATAAACAGGACCCTCTTGGTGTGCAGGATAATCCTCCAAATACTAGTGCTCCTCTCAAACACTTAATTATCACTTTAAAGCCTTCTTGAAGAGTCAGGTGCATTCTGAAGTGTTCTGTTTGCAGGAAAGGATTCATTTTAACTGTTTTCTGAACTATTTAAGCCATCCTTAATCTACACCATTTCAATAGCTCATGGCACAGAATCAAGGAAGGCTAGGTTGAAAGGGACCCCAAAGTTCATCTGCTCCAAGCTTTCTGGTGTTTATGTCATAACCCTTTCCACCACAACTTCGAAATGTACCCAAGAGCATGTGTCCATGAGGTGTCTATCAGCCCACTTTGATAATTCTTTAACTATCAGCCAGCTAATATTGATAATATTGGAAGTAGAAACCTTACACTGTAGCCTGATGTTATAGATTCACACATTGCATTGGGCTGGAAGGGACCCTCAAAGGTCATCTTGTCCAACCCTCCCTACAGTCAGCAGGGACCTATCTAGTGAGTTGATCACAAAGAGAAAGAGATCAGAACTTCCCCAAATGAATGCATCCAGTAAGAGCTGGGTGGTGCAGTGCCAGTGGAGTCAAATTGCAGGCTGACAAGCAACATACTCACTTCTTGCTTCATGGCTTTCAGGCAATACATGAACATGACAGCACCAGGCAAGAGAGCAAAATCTGCTGATCATTGGCTGTGACAACATGAGACTGCCAAACATTGTATGTAGCATCTGCTGGCTCCTGTGTGGCTGATGAGGGTCTCCTCCTTGGTCACCAGAGTGAATCTACATGGAACAGCCCTGCCAGATAACAGGGAGGCTACTCTGGATGCCATCTCCTCTGAGAGTCAGGTCGTACAGTCACAGCTGAGCCATAGCATGGACTTTTTGTACAACTCAGAGTCTGATAATCACCGAACCACAAAATTGTTTGGGTTGCAAAACACCTCTAGATCAAGTCCAAGCATCAAGCCTGTACCATAATGGCCATTAAACCGTGTCCCAAAGTGCCATATCCATAGGGATGGTGACTCCACCACCTCCATGGGAAACTCATTACAAAGAAATTTCTCTTTATCTCCAACTTAAACCTCCCCTGGCACAATTTCAGACCATTTCCTCTCATTCTATCACCTCATAGTAGGGAAAGAAGGCCTATCCCCACCTCACTCCAACTTCCTTTAAAGGAGTTGTAGAGAGCACTAAGGTCTCCCCTCAGCCCCCTCTTCTCCAGATTAAACAACCCCAGGTCCTTCGGTGGCTTCTCATCAGACCTGTTCTCCAGGCCCTTCGTAAGCTTTGTTGCCCTTCTCTGGGCATGCTCCAGCATCTCAACAAACTTCTTGGAGTGAGGGGTCCAAAACTGAACCCAGGACTCAAGGTATGGCCTCGCCAACCTTACCATTCTATGATTCTGTGATTCTATGATAAGTACAGGGGCAAGTGCTACAATAAAGGAACGCAGCATTGGGTAAAATAAAAGCAGAATCTAACATTGGTGCTTGAGGTGACTTGCAGAAATTGCTGTGTTCCATGGGTATTGGAGCCTAGCTAGGTCCCTCTGCAGAGCCTTCCTACCCTTCAGCAGATCAACACTCCCATCCAATTTACTGTCATCTGCAAACTTGCTGAGGGCGTACTCAATTCTCTCATGCAGATCATTAGCAATGATGTTAATGATGCTTCTTGAACACCTCCAAGGGTGGTGCTTCACTCAAAGCCTCCTCCAACCTGGCCTTGAACACCTCCAGGGAGGGAGCAGCCACAGCCTCCCTGGGCAACCTGTGCCAGTGTCTCACCACCCTCACTGGAAAGAACTTCTTTCTGATATCCAGTCTAAATCTCCCCTCTGCCAGTTTAAACCCATTGCCCCTTGTCCTGTCATTACAAGACCTTGTAAATAGTCCCTCCCCAGCCTTCTTGTAGGGCCCCTTCAGATACTGTACACAGGACTCAAGGTGTGGCCTCACCAGTGCTGAGCACAGCAGGACCATCACTTCCCTGGTCCTGCTGGTCACACTGTTACTGGTCCAGGCCAGGATGCTGGTGGCCTTCTTGGCCACCTGGGCTCACTGCTGGCTCACTATCAGCTGCTGTCAACCAGAACCCTCAGATCATTTTCTTCAGTTTCAATCCCCTCTGCCTTAAGCCTGGAGCATTCATGGAGAAATCTCCTTATAACACTTATAGCACCAGCTACTGTTGAGGCATGCAGGACAAACAAGAGAAATTCAGATTTAAAAGGAACAGCTGCGGATAGTCCAGGCACTCCCAGACACAGCTGGAGATCCTCCCATGAATTCCCAATTGCTATTGCTACACCTAAGAAGCTCCTGAATCTTGGCAGGTGATGATAAACCACCAAATTCTGTATGATTTTTTCTATCCTGTAGATCTGACAGCTGGAAGAAAAGCCTCAATCCTGCAAAGTTTTCACTGATCCGATGAATGTTTTCCCATTAAGACAACAGAATGGTGGGAATTGAAAGGGACCTCAGGAGATCAAGCTCAACTCCCCTGGCAAGGCAAGTTCACCTCGGGCAGGTCACACAGGAACACATCCAGATGAGTCTTGAAAGTCTCCAGAGAAAGAGACTCCACAATGTCTCTGAGCACCCTACTCCAGAGCTGCATCACCCTTAAAGGAAAGAAGCTTTTCCTCATAAGGTGAAACCTCTTTGGTTCTAGTTTGTATCTGCTACCCTTCATCCTATCACAGGGTACCATTGAAAAGACAACTTGAGGCATAGGAAGTTTCATGTAAATATGAGGAAGAATTTTTTCCCTGTGAGGGTGACAGAACACTGGAAAAAGCTGCTCAGGGAGGTTGTGGAGTATCTCTCTCTGGAGATATTCAAAACCCGCCTGGATGCATTCCTGTGTGATCTGGTATAGGTGACCCTGCTCTGGAAGGGGGGATGGAATTGGGGGGCTTTCAAGGTCCCTTCCAGCCCTGGACATTCTGTGATTCTGTGCCTTTGGAGCCTCACAGAAAAGATATGAAGGTGTGAGAAACAGGGTCCCTTAGAAAGAAGAGCATGCCAGCAGGGGAAAAAAATTGGGACAGAGGATGGTCTGCCAGTGGGTAATCACAGTTGAGTGAGGCCATCCCATGGAATATGATCTTAAGGCTGCAGTATAATTACAGAATCATAGAACTGTTTCAGTTGGGAAAGACTTCTAAGATGACCAAGCCCAGCCATCAACCTAAGACTACCATGGTCAGTAATAACCCAGGGAGTTCTGGTTCTAGAGCCCTCCAGATAAAATGGGATTCTACCATATTAATCATAGAATCATAGAATGGTAAGATTGGAAGAGACCTCAAGGATCATCTAGTTCCAACCCCCTGACATAGGCAGGGACACCTCCCACTAGAACAGGTCACTCAAGGCCTCCTCCAACCTGGCCNAGTTAACAGCACTTAGAGAACAATAGCTTACATTTCTCACTCTCAGTTTCTGATTTCAAGAAAACCACAAAGAAAGAAAAGTATTCCTAGGAATGCCAACTTCTCTTTAAATTCTTAATTTCTCCCCTAATTTGATGACAGATTTGATGGGCTTCTGCTGTCATGGAAAGAAATGTGAATTGAAATGGGAAAAAAAGATTAAGAACTAGGTCCATAATTTACAGGAGAGGGGGGGGTAATATCAATTTTAACTATATTTAATTTCTGTTTATCAGAAGAAATATTTACTTTGCTTTAGTAAATTGTATTTGTGCAAGACAAACGTCGTTATGTGACTCTGAATAACTCAGAAAATTATTTTCATGGCACTGACCACACTGAGGCAACAATATCATCAAGATTTGAAATAGATGGGGTTTTTCTTTCCCCTCTATTGATACTTTTTACCCTGTCCTTGCTGAACTTTTTGGTCATTCTTTATTCAGGTCATGTCAAATGAAAGAGCAGAACGGACCGGTGAGTAAAAGCACTCTAACAAGCTAAGAGAAGATGCCCCATCACTTTGTGATGAAATATTCAGACACATTGCCCACTGGTAGCAGCTTATTCATGACTGATTTAAATGATACACTGAAAAATGTGCTTTAATCTTCCAGATAATAAGTCTTAAAAAATTAAAACTGAAATCACAGTTTAAGGAGAAAAGCCAGCAGACATTTCAGTCATCATCAGGCTGGAGGCTTGCTGCCATCAAAGTGCCTGGTGTCATTACAGAGCTTGGTACAGCTGGAAGTGTGATCCAGGTTATGATCTAGAATCAATAATTTGTGAGCTATTGAACATGTTCCTGGATATTGATGCTGTTCCCCTTCCCATTAAGAAAATGCGCTTCCCAATTATTTTTCATCTGTGAAGAATTTGCCAACAAAATTGAAAGGAATAGACATCTTTAAACTTTTTTCTCCTAAACTATAGTGAAAAGAGAGAGAGATTTTATTGCTGGGTGAGAAGCAGCTCAACATGAGCCAACAACATGCACTGACAGCCCAGAGCCAGCTGTGTCCTGGGCTGATCCCGAGCAGCGCAAGCGGCAGGCAGAAGGAGGAGATTCTGCCACTCTGCTCTGCTCTGCTGAGACCCCACCTGCAGTGCTGGGGCCAGCTGTGGAGTCCTCAGCACAGAAGAGACATAGATGTAGAATCATAGAATCATCAATGGTTTAGGTTAGAAGGGACCTCAAAGATCATCCAGTTCCAACCCCCTGCCATAGGCAGGGACACCTCCCACTAATACAGCTCACTCAAGGCCTCGTCCAACCTGGCCTTGAACACCTCCAGGGAGGGAGCAGCCACAACCTCCCTGGGCAACCTGTGCCAGTGTCTCACCACCCTCACTAGAAAGAACTTCCTCCTAACATCCAAAATCTCCCCTCTGCCAGTTTAAACCCATTGCCCCTTGTCCTGTCATTGCAAGACCTTGTAAATAGTCCCTCCCCAGCCTTCCTGTAGGCCCCCTTCAGACACTGGAAGGCTACTCTAAGGTCTCCTGGAAGCCTTCTCTTCTCCAGGCTGCAGAGCCCCAACTCTCTCAGCCTGTCCTCATAGCAGAGCTGCTGCACCCCTCTGAGCATCTTCGTGGCCTCCTCTGGACCTGCTCCAACAGTTCAATATCCTTCTTGTGTTGGGGGCTCCAGAACTGTACACAGTACTCCAGGCGGAGTCTCACAAGAGCAGATTATAGGCATAGAATCTCCTTGTTGGAGCAGGGCCAGAGCAGGCCATGAAGATGATCTGAGTGCTGGACTATCTACCCTGTGGGGACCGGGTGAGAGAGTTTGGGCTGTTCAGCCTGGAGAAGAGACGCCTCCAGAGAGACCTTCTAGCATCCCTCCGGGCTTTGAAGGGGGCTCCAGGAGAGCTGGAGACAGAATTTTGACAAAGACATGGAGTGAGAGGACAAGGTTGTCTGTGCTTAGCCCATATCTGAGGCCNAAGAGCAGATTATAGGCATAGAATCTCCTTGTTGGAGCAGGGCCAGAGCAGGCCATGAAGATGATCTGAGTGCTGGACTATCTACCCTGTGGGGACCGGGTGAGAGAGTTTGGGCTGTTCAGCCTGGAGAAGAGACGCCTCCAGAGAGACCTTCTAGCATCCCTCCGGGCTTTGAAGGGGGCTCCAGGAGAGCTGGAGACAGAATTTTGACAAAGACATGGAGTGAGAGGACAAGGTTGTCTGTGCTTAGCCCATATCTGAGGCCAAACTCTAACAGGTGCTCTCTTACCTGACAAAAACTAGAGGACACCCTCAGGGTGAAATGAAAATGGATTCAATGAAAATGCCAAATTCCATCCATGTTCATCACAGAGAGGTAAAGTTCCACTCAGCCCAGCAAAGGAATAGCAGCCACAGCATCCAGGGGTGGGCCTCAAGAGCAGGACAGGGAGGATGAAACCCTTCAGTTTCATCCTTCATTGGCTTTTTCCAACCCCTTCAGTAGGAAACAACATCCCTGCAGATGGGAACAGAGAGGTCTGGAGAGAAATGATGACCCTGCTTTTCCCAAGAAAGGTTGGACCAGATGATCCTTGAGGTCCCTTCCAACCTGTATTCAAGGATTCTCTGAGCAGTTGTTATGAATATTCAAA
>WBNM01023906.1:0-10940 GCA_013399055.1 Ramphastos sulfuratus
CTCCTGTCAGGACCCATGGAGATACTCCTGTCAGGACTCATGGAGCTGCTCTTGTCAGGACCCACAGAGCTGCTCCTGTCAAGGCCCACGGAGATGCTCCTGTCAGGACCCACAGAGCTGCTCCTGTCAGGACCCACAGAGCTGCTCCTGTCAAGGCCCACGGAGCTGGCGATTCTCTGATCCTTAGTAAGACGCTAAAGCAGCCTTGCGAGTCAGGGCACTGAGTGCCTGGTTCACTGGGAGCTTCCCCACGCTGAGGGGAAATGGGAGCAGGCATTTAGCCGGGCGGGTTCCGCGGGCAGCACTGCCCGGGCAAGGCGAAGCACAGGTGGCTCCGCAGCGAGGCTCGCCGCGCCGCAGGCCGCAAGCGGCGCCCAGAAGGTGCGGGCTCGGGCGGCTGTGGACAAGCCCGGGCCGGTGCCCACACTCCTCCTCTGCCCTCCGCCGCTACCCCACGACGGGCCGCGATGTGCCCGCCGCGGCCCTGCCCTGCGGCCGGCAGCCGCTGGGGGGCGCCCGCCGGCGCGTCCCGCCATTGTCGGGGGCATGGAGGGCGAGAGCACGTCCGCGCTGCTCTCGGGCTTCGTCTTCGGCGCCCTCTCCTTCCAGCACCTCAGCACCGACTCGGACACGGTGGGTGCCGCGAGCGCCGCCGCCGGGAGGGGCCGAGCCGGGGCGGACGTGGCGGGGCGGAGCAGCCGGCGGGCAGGCGCTGCCGCCGCCATGGCAGCCCCGGCAGCCGGGGAGGGCGCCAGGAGCAGCCGGGGCCTGGCTGCCCGCGGGGCCGCAGCGTGGCTCTGCGCCGTGCCCCTTCCCGGCGGAGCGGGTGCATTGCCGTGCGAGCGCCGGGGGTGGCGGGGGCTGCCCTCTGAAACGGGGAGCGGCGGGGGGGGGGGAGCGGCGCTGCGGCCTGCGCAGGGTGCAGACGGGAGCCTTAGGGCAGAACTCGTTCACCTTTGCAGCTCCCTGAGAGCAGCCTGCCCTGAGTAAGGGCTCTGCTCCAGTCTCAGGTGATAGAAGGGCACAGGAAATAGCCTCCTGAGTTGATGACTGCACTCTTAATGATCTCGAAGGTGTTTCCCAGCCCAAACGGTTTTGTGATTCTAGGACACAATGCTCGCTTGTGAATGAAAACATAGAATCATAGAATGGTAAGGTTGGAAGGGACCTCAAGGATCATCTAGTTCCAACCCCCTGCCATGGGCAGGGACACCTCCCGCTAGTACAGGTTACATGAGGAATGGAAAACAAGTGCATAGAACCAGAGAATAGTTTGGGTTGTGAGAGAACTCCACCATGATCCCAGCCTTCAACCCAGCCCCACCATGGCCACCAAACCGTGGCCCCAAGTGCCATGGCCATACCTGCAGGGATGGGGACTCCACCACCTCCCTGGGCAGCCTGTGCCAATCTCTGACCACTCTTGCAGCAGAGAAATTTTTCCTCAGCTCCAACCTAATCCTCCCTTGGCACAATTTCAGGACATTTCCCCTTTTGTCACCTGGTACTAGGGAGCAGAGCCCAACCTCCACCTGGCTCCAGCCTCCTCTCAGGGAGCTGCAGAGAGCAATGAGCTCTGCCCTCAGCCTCCTCTTCTCCACACTGCACACCCCCAGCTCCCTCAGCTGCTCCTCCCCAGCCCTCTTCTCCAGACCCTTCCCCAGCTTCCTTGCCATTCTCTGGACCTGCTCCAGCTCCTCAGTGTTCTTGCAGTGAGGGCCCCAAACTGAACCCAGCACTCAAGCTGTGGCCTCCCCAGTGCTGAGCACAGGGGCACTGTCACTTCCCTGCTCCTGCTGCCCACACCAGTGCCAATCCACTACATGTTCCAGCTTCTTGTTTTTCTTAAACATGGGCAAATGTTGACAAATTAGAATCTGCTGTGGTTAAAAATCCCAAGTCACTTTGACAACTTTTCCCCTCTCCTGGAGACTCTGTTTACCCTTCAGGTCAAGCAGAGAAAAATCCTGATCAGTGCTGCTGCTAATGTGACCTTTCTTTTTTTCTTCCCTGCTGTAAAGGAAGGTTTCCTGCTTGGAGATGTGAAAGGTGAAGCCAAGAACAGCATTACAGACTCCCAGATGGATGATGTGGAAGTTGTCTATACCATAGGTTAGTCNAGCCCTTGCTGAATCTTTGCTTGTTAGATCACCTTGGAAAGCCACTTCAGGCATCCAGGGAAGCTGAAGCAGTGGCAGGGGGGGTTGGAACTGTGTGAGCTTTGGAGTCCCTTCCAACCCAACCCATTCTGTGGTTCTATGAATTTAGGAAAAGAACAGGATTTGGGATGCCAGCAGATCACCTACTGGGGTTGGGTTTTTTGGTCTAGCAGTCAGTTTTCCAGTTCCCATCACCTGCCTTGTGAGCTTCTGTTCTCCAGCCTTGTCTTTCTTCCTAGTAGCATCCATGCCTAGCTGCAGAGTAACTCGAGAGCAATCAGGTAGTGATAGGACTAAGGGGAATGGAAGAAAGCTAGAAATGGGTAGATTCAGACTGGATGTCAGGAAGAAGTTCTTCACCATGCGGGTGGTGAGACCCTGGAATGGATTGCTCAGGGAGGTGGTAGAAACCTCATCCCTAGAGATGTTTGAGGCCAGGCTGGATGAGGCTCTGGACAGCCTGATCTAGTGTGAGGTGTCCCTGCCCATGGCAGGGGGGTTGGAACTGGCTGATCCTTGTGGTCCCTTCCAACCCTGACTGATTCTGTGATTCAATCTTTCTTACTTTATGCTACTCCTGAGCTCAGCAGGGAAGGGAGGTGGGGAAAAGGTGCCTGACTTGAGTATTTACTTGACAAAACACAAAAATGTATTGGGAAAAATACTGATTTCTAGAAGTGTCTCCCTTTGCCTTTGAAACAAGAATGTTATTTCCAGCATATTTCCTTCCAGCACATTAATTCCAAGTGAACACATTGTTAAGAAATTTCATTCTCTGGAGTTGTTTCTTGGTGGTTCTGCTAGTTGAGTTCTGATTGTGGCATACAAAGGGATTTACACCTGGAACTGCTGAAGCCAGAGTAATGTTTCCTTCTCTTTCCAGATATACAGAAGCATGTCCCTTGCTACCAGTTGTTCAGGTAAGAATCTTGAGCAAACACATCTGCAAAAGTTAAAGTTAACCCTAACTTAGGATCCTAGAATGGACTGGGTTGGAAGGGACCTCCAAAGTTCATCCAGTCCAACATCTCTGCCATGGGCAGGGACACCTCCCACTAGCCCAGGTTGCTTAAGGCCCTGTCCAGTCTGGATTTCAACACCTCAGGCTTGGAGCCTCCACAACTTCCCTGGGCAACTTGTGCCAGGTTGGACAGGGCTCTGGGCAACCTGATCTAGTTGAGGATGTCCCTGCTGACTGCAGAGGGGTCAGGCTGGATGACCTTTGGAGGTCCCTTCCAACCCAGCCCATTCTGTGGTTTCTGCAGCTGTGTTTGTGTTTTGGTCTAATTGTCCTCCTTTTCTTCTAGCTTTTATAACTCTGCAGGAGAGCTGGATGAACCTGCTCTGAAGAGAATCCTCTCAGGCTGTAAGAAGGTATTTTAAATCTCAAACCTCTAAACCATGCCAAGGAACTCACTCAGGTCTTGGTGACTGAGAAAGGAACTCACAGAGGTTTTGGTTTTCTTACAGCCCTGCTCACATTTGGTTTATTTATTATTATAGGTTTTTGGGTTTTTTTAATTAGGGTTTGCCTATAGCTGTGGCCTGACCCCACCTTTTTCTTACTCCTCTCCCCACCTTTTTCTTACTCCTCTCCCCACCTTTTTCTTACTCCTCTCCCCACCTTTTTCTTACTCCTCTCCCCACCTTTTTCTTACTCCTCTCCCCACCTTTTTCTTGCTCTTTTCTCAAGTCAACAGGACAAATACTACAAAGGTGTTCTCCTGATTGATAGAATGGGTTAGTATGGAAAGGAACCTTCAAGATCATCCAGTGCCAGCCCCTGCCATGGGCAGGGACACATCCCACCAGCCCAGCTTGATCAAGGCCTCATCCAGCCTGGCCTTGAACACCTCCTAGGAAGGGGCATCCACAGCCTCCCTGGGCAACCTGTGCCAGTGTTTAGGATCACTTGAGGTCAGCTTACTCAAGTGGCTCAGCACCACACAGCCAGGAAGAACTTAGTCTACAGAAGGAAGAGAATTTGGAGTCTACAGATCTAGTGTGAGGTGTCTCTGCCCGTGGCAGTGGGGGGTGGAACTGGATGATCCTTGAGGTCTCTTCCAGCCCTGACAGTTGTGTGATTCTGTGAAGGAAGAGACTTTAGAGTTTATAGCAGACAGTTGTGCAAGGGGAAAGCAGAATCTGGAAATCAGCAAGGTGGCAGAACCAAGTTAGCAGAGTTTGAGGTTGAGCACAAGCTCAGCAAGCAGTCCAGATCAGCACAAGGCTGCAGAGAGAAGATAGGAGAGGTCAGGCTGGGATCAGATTTAGAACACAGAATTGTCAGGGCTGGAAGGGACCTCAAGGACCATTCAGTTCCAACCCCACTACCATGGGCAGGGACATCTCACACTAGACCAGGTTGCTCAGAACCACATCCAGCCAAGGCTTAAAAAACCAGAGAGCTTCAGGTTGAACAACTGCACCTCAAAGAATCCAGGTTCAGGACTCTGTCCCTCATCCCCTGCAGCATCCCAGGCAGGGCTGGGATGTCCCAGCAGTGACAAGGCCTTTCCTTCTGCTGCAGAGTGTGATAGGCTGGTACAGGTTCAGGAGGAACACAGACCAGGCCATGACCTTCCGGGAGAGGCTTCTGCACAAGAACCTGCAGTCCCACCTTGCCAACCAGGGCCTTGTCTTCCTCTTGCTGACCTCCAGTGTGATGACAGAGAGCTGCTCTACCTACAGACTGGAGCATGCCTTGCACCGGCCCCAGGAAGGGTAATGGCCTTGTCCTGGCATTGCAGCATTACTTGTGCCACCTAAAGGAGGGAGGTTGGTTATTTTCCCCTTACCCTAACACAATTCACACATTCAGTCAAGCATGGAATCATTTGGGTGGGAAGGAACCCCCAGGATCATCCAGTTCCAGCCCCCCCTGCCATGGGCAGGGACACCTCCCATTAGCTCAGGCTGCTCAAGGCCCCATCCAGCCCGGCCTACAACAGCTCCAGGGAGGGGGCAGCCACAATCTCCCTGGGCAACCTGTGCCAGTATCTCCCCACCCTCACTCTCAACAATTCCTTCCCCATCTCCACTCTCAATCCCCCCTCCCAGCTCAAAGCCATCCTGGCACTCCCAGCCCTTGCCAAAAGTCCTTCCCCAGCTCTTTTGGAGCCCCTTTGGGTCCTGGAAAGCTGACCTAAGGTCTCCCTGCAGCCTTCTCCAGGCTGAATAGCTCCAACTCTCCCAGCCTGTCCTCACAGCAGAGGTGCTTCAGCCCTCAGATCATCTCCATGGCCTCCTCTGGGTCCTCTCCAACAATTCCATGTCCTTCTTGTGCTGGGGACTCAAGAATTTCTTTTTCTCCAGCCTCAGTCTCACTCACACCTAACCACAGTGCACACCTCCTTCTGGGATGCTGAATGATTGAGAGCCTTTGAGTTTCAAAGAGAGGCCTCTGGATGTTGATAAATCACATTCTCATATTTTTGCTTTTCACAGTCTCTTCCAGAAAGTTCCTTTGGTGGTGACCAACTTGGGCATGGCAGAGCAGCAGGGATACAGAACAGTGTCAGGGTCCTGCGTGTCCTCTGGATTTGTGAGAGCAGTGAGACAGCACAGGTACAGTGCATGCCCTGCTTGCTGAGAGCTGAGCCTGAGGACAGCTCTTTTGCTAGCCAAGTGCCTTTGCAGCTGCTGCAGCCACACTCTGCTCACCCATGGATCTGCTGCCTGCCCTCATTTACCTGTCCAAAGTACCCAGAAATGAGTTAGGGCTGTACAGTGTCATGAGTCATTCAGCCACAGAAAGGTTTGTGTTGGGAGGGACCTCAAAAGTCATCTAATTCCAACCCCCCTGCCATGGGCATTGACATCTTCCACTTACCCAGCTTGCTCAAGGCCTGGCATCCAGCCTGGCTTTGCCTTCAGGCTTGGGCCCTCCACAGCTCCTTTGGGCAACTTGTGCCAGTGCCTCACCACCCTCACTGCAAGAATTGCTCCTCATGTCTCATCTCAATCCAACTTCTCCCAGTCTGAAGCCATTACCTCTCATCCTGTCACTCCCAGCCTTTGTCAGGAATCCCTCTCCAGCTCTCCTGTAGCTCCTTCAAATCCTGGCAGGCTGCTCTAAGGTCTCCCTGGAGCCTTCTCTTCTCCAGGCTGAACAGCCCCAACTCTCCCAGCCTGTCCTCATAGCAGAGCCTTGGATCATCTTTGTGGCCTTCTCTGAACCTGCTCTAAGAAGTCCATGTCCTTGAGACACTGTCTCTGAGAGCAGCTGTCTCATGTTGAAGCTCAGAATGTCACAGCCCCCAGAGGAGCACTGGGGCCACTTGCAGTTATGTCCTTGGTCCACAGGTCAGAATTCTTCTGTGAAGATGGATCCTTGCAAGAGGTTCACAAGATCAACCAGATGTATGGCACCTTGCAGGAGGAGCTGAAAGTAAGTCAGGCACAAAACCAAAGTCAAGCAAAAGGAAGAGCAACCTGCACTACATGAGGAACACAGCTGGGTCTTGTGGGGTCACCCCTTGAGTGCTGGGTTCAGTTTTGGGGCACTCACTGCAAGAAGAACATTGAGGGGCTGAAGCAGGTGCAGAGAAGGGCAAGGAAGCTGGGGAAGGGTCTGGAGAAAGGGGCTGGGGAGGAGCAGCTGAGGGAGCTGGGGGTGGTTAGTGTGGAGAAGAGGAGGCTGAGGGCAGAGCTCATTGCTCTCTGCTAGTCCCTGAGAGGAAGCTGCAGTGAGGTGGGGTTGGGCTCTGCTCCCTACAAACAAGTGATAGGAGAGGAAATGGCCTAGAATTGTGCCAGGGGAGGTTTAGGTTGGACATTAGAAGAAACTTGTCTGAAAGAGCTCTCAAAGCCTGGCACAGGCTGCCCAGGGAGGTGGTTGAATGCCCATCCCTAGAGGCACTTGCAAGAGGCAGAGCTGTGGTGCTGAGGGCCATGGCTTAGCCCCAGTATTGGCAGAGCTGGAGAATGGTTGGACTCCAGGATCTTTAAAGGCTTTGCCAGCCAAAACCATTCTGTGGTTCTGCTGGAGACTTCCATGTGCTGTTATCAGCTGTACAGTAAGTTCTTAAAGCTGTTGAGTTCCCATTTTATCAGCAGGACACTGCTAAATGCCAGTCTGTTGATAAGCTCTCACAAGAGGACTCATCTGGAGCAGTCTGTGGGTGTCAGAGCTCCACTGCTGAGGTGGGAACCATCTGAAAGGCCTTTTCCAACCAAAGCAGTTCTGAACCTTGTGTTGAAGGAGGTGCAAGATCACAGGTTTCCACCTCTAGCTCACTGTGCAGGCTCTTCAATACTTTGTGTCGATCTCTGGATGTCATGAGCCCCACTGAGGATGTTACAGCAACATTGAAGGTAGCTGCTGTGGGCCCTGTTCCTGTCAGCAGCCACTCTTCTCCTTGCAGAAATTGTGCTCAACAGTAGAAGCCAGTGAGAGGGCTGTAGAGAGACTCCTGGCAGAGGTGAGCCACCTAAAAGAAGAAATAAAGAAGAGAAAGCAGCAGAGGTGTCCAGGTAAGATCAGTAAATGCAGTTCCAGGCCTGGGTGGGGGGGTGGTTCCAGAGGGCATTCCTTTGGCATAAAACAATTCTAAAGTTCAGCAGCCAACACAGTGATCATAGAATCATAGAATGGTAAGGTTGGAAGGGACCTCGAGGATCATCCAGTTCCAATCCCCTGCCATAGGCAGGGACACCTCCCACTAGTACAGGTCACTCAAGGCCTCGTCCAACCTGGCCTGGAACAGCTCCAGGGAGGGAGCAGCCACAACTTCCCTGGACAACAGAAGAGGTGGAACTGTGAGAGTTGGGGCTGTTCAGCCTGGAGAAGAGAAGGCTCTGGGGAGACCTCAGAGCAGCCTTCCAGTGCCTGAAGAGGCTCCAGGAGAGCTGGAGAGGGACTTTTGACAAGGGCTGGGAGTGCCAGGATGAGAGACAATGGCTTTGAGCTGGGAGAGTGGAGATTGAGAGCGGAGATGAGCAAGAAATCCTTGAGAGTGAGGGGGAGACACTGGCACAGGTTGCCCAGAGAGGTTGTGGATACCTCCTGTCTGGAGGTGTTGAAGGCCAGGTTGGGTGAGGCCTTGAGCAAGCTGGGCTGGTGGGAGGTGTCCCTGCCCATGGCAGGGGGGACTGGAACTGGATGATCTTTTAAGGTCCCTTCCAACCCAACCTGTGAACTAACTGTGCAAGAGGGACTGCAGCTGCAGCTTGTATTTCCCCCCAGGAGAAGACAGAGAGTACCCAGGAGAGCCAGTGGAGAACATTCTCCTATGTCAGGCCCTGCAGACATTCTTCCCCAACTCTGGATTTCAGACCTGCCTGGTTTCCTTCAAAGGCCAACAACTAGCCAAGAGCTGCTGCACCACTGACCATAACATCGATGTCAGGAACCAGCTGACCCTCATGGTGGAGCAAAGAGGCTGCCCCGAGGCTGAGCCAAGACAGCTTCCCAAGCGCAAAGGCAGGGGGAGCACAGCAGCAGCCAAGGCCGTCAAGAAATCCAGGCCTCTGCAGCTCCAGCACAGGCTGCTTCCAGACCAGGAGGAGAGCAGCCAGGAGAGGAGGCTCATCCTGAGCAGCACTGAAACAGATGAGGAGGTGCTGGACAGAGGGATGCACACAAATGAACGCTCACAGTCTCCTACCTTCTGACCTGGGCACGATGTGTCCAATGACCTCGCACCAAGAGCTGCAGCTCCACCTGGCACAGCCCTGGGCTGCACTGCAGGGGGGAAACTCACAGACAGGGCAGGCTGGGGGTTGTTCCTTCTTCCAGGGTATGAATCCTGGTTGGAATAGCCAAGCCCAGGTGACATTCCCTCCTTTGGCCTTCCAAAGCTCAACCTCTTTACTCTCAGGGTTCAGCCTCTGCTAAGCAGGATGACAGCACACCACCTCACACTGCCCCAGGGCCACACAACTGCCAAAGGACTACAGGGAACATACTCAGTACCACTGCCTGGCTCCAGAAAATGCCACAAGTCTTGCTTTTTTTTTTTTTTCTTTTGCTGGTTATTTCTCTCCCCTTCCAATCCATCAAGGGGAGATACTTGATAAGAGTAGAAGGGATGGATTGAGATTTGCTCCAGCACAACCTGTGAGCAGAGGATGTGGCCCCAGCCAGCTGCTGATTTCTGCTTCTAAACAAATAAAAGGGAGGTGAAAAACTGGGGAGAAGTGGGATAAGGAATGGCATCTTTCATGCTTCCTCCAGAGAATCTGAGACTTGACACTTCATAGACCAGCAGCTGACAGGCATTCATCAACCAGTGAGGCATTAAACCACAGTTCCAATCACCATCAAAGAGTTTTATTGTTCCTTTCTTTGTCATGTGCTACTCAGGATACTTGACATCACAGATCTTGGGGTCTGTGAGAAATGAGGGATGCTTGTACATCACTGGCATAAATCCTGAAAAAAATAAAAAAAAAAAAAAAGGGCAAGAGAAGGTGGAGAGTTGAGGTTTTCTAAGAGGAAAGGAGGCTTGAGTGACAAAACCCCAAAGGAGAAATGCTTACCAAACACGTGAGCTCTTCTAATGGCTTTTGAGACTTCCTTTTGCTTCTTGTCGCACAAGCCTGGAGGGGGAACAGCATCTTCATTCTCAAATCACCAACAAACCATCACAGGGTGACCCTGACAATTCCCTCTGGCTCTGAGGCTTCTTAGAAAGACCCACCTGCTTCTGTTGTGAATTGCATGAGGGTCACTAAGGCCAAGTGCTGGGTCCTGCACTTGGGTCACAACCACCCCAGGCTTGGGGCACAGTGGCTGGAAAGGGCCCAGCAGACAAAGCTCTGGGGGTGCTGAGTGACAGCAGCTGGAGATAAGCCAGGATGTGCCCAGGTGGGCAAGAAGGGCACCAGCAGCCTGGCCTGGGCAGCAGGAGCAGGGCAGGGATTGTGCCCCTGGGCTCAGCACTGGGGAGGCAACACCTTGAGTGCTGGGTTAAGGACTCCCAAGGAGAACATTGAGGGGCTGGAGCAAGTGCAGAGAAGGGCCCAAAGAAGAGAGCTGGGGAGGAGCAGCTGAGGGAGCTGGGGGTGGTTAGGGTGGAGAAGAGGAGGCTGAGGGCAGAGCTCATTGCTCTCTGCAGCTCCCTGAGGGGATGCTGTAGTGAGGTGGGGGTTCGGCTCTGCTCCCTTCTAACAAGTGATAGGAGGAGAGGAAATGGCCTAGAATTGTGCCAGGGGAGGGTTAAGTTGGAGATGGGGAAAAAATTTGCTGCAAGCAAGCAACCTTTGTCCATGGCACTTAGGGACATGGTTTAACAGCCATTGTGTGATGGTTGCACACAATGATCACAGAAGTCTTTTGCAACCCAAGCAATTCCATGATTCCATAAAATACACCCCCACCCCATCCAGGGTAACTTCATCAAGGATTGAAAGCATCCAAGAAGAATAGAAGGATGTGTTCCTTTGGCAAGAGCTGCTGAGGCTGCCAGGAGCAGGAGCATCACGCAGCAAATGATCCCATACCTGTGATGTGCCTGCCGAAAATGCGGCCAGTGTGAGGAGACACAAACTGGGACAGCAGCTGTGGGGAAGTGAACAAACAAAGGCAGCTCAGCAACTGCTTTCCTGACAGTCCTACACTTTATTTTACTGCTTGCCCTCTGGGGAAAAGGAGGCTGAGGGGAGAGCTACTCTATACAGCTACTTGAAGAAGCTTGGAGTGAGGTGAGGGTTGGGCTCTCCTCCCTGGGAACAAGAGGAGATGGCCTTGAGGTGCCCCAGGGGAGGTTTAGGTTGGACATTAAGAAATTTCTTTCTTGAAAGGGCTCTCAAAGCCTGGCACAAGCTGGCCAGGGAAGT